>JBAMCI010000180.1:0-51594 GCA_037075265.1 Drosophila nigricruria
TGTAAAATAAGTATAAAATGTTTGGAATATCGGCTCTTCGCAGGGTTCAGGGGATCCCCTAGTCGGGTACCACCGACTAGAGCTTTCTTACTTGTTTTCTCTGTTACTGTTGTTTTTTTAACATTTTTTTCTGGGCATCTTCTATATTTTCTTTAATTTTCGTCAAGTCTACCTTATTTTTTTGAGCTTCGTTAGGGGTGCATTAAATAGTATGATATCTGGCATTGTAGTTTCTTACGGTTTTTTGCATTATCTGTTTTATTGTCATGTTTGACGTTTCTGTTTTAAATGTTACCCTAAATTTTTCTGCTAATGCATTATGTAACCTTTCTATGTCTGAATTTCCCGTGTGACTATTTGGCTTAGTTAGATGTAACTCTATTCCTTCTTGCATTAGTAATTCTTTAACTCTGAGTGAGTTAAACTCATTATCCGCTATGATTTTATCAGGCTTTCCTATTTTTGTGAAATGTTCTTCCAGTTGCTCTACTATGGTCATATGATTTCTATCATTTAATGAATATGCTTCTGCAAACTTGGAAAACTTGTCTATAGTCGTTAGGAAATGTGTATTTTTTACTACGTAAGTGTCTATATGGACAACTTGATTCTTATCTGATGGGGTTTCTGTTCTCTTGAATTTGTTTTTTATAGGTATCCTATCATATTTAATTTCTTTGCCAAAGTCACATTGGTTAACAACCATTCGCATTTAATTGGTTGTAAGTCTCCTGAATACCTGAATGCATACTTTCTTTTACGATATTTGTTTAACTGCTTCTGTCTCGTATTCAATGTCTTGGGCTCTAAGTGTACATTTTTTGAATTCTATTTGCTTGTCGTTTGAAAACATTTCTATTAATTTTTCTTGTACTATATTGTATTTGTAGTACGGTAGTTCCGAGTAAATTCCAATTTTTCCTTTGTTTATATATTTCTTAAGAATCTCACCAATCGTTGGAAAGCCATATTTGGCTATAAAAATTATTCCTTTACCATTTACTATTTTAATTTCCTCTGTTTTGCAGTTTGTAATGATTATCTGTGTTTTGTATTAATTGACTATTTCCTCCTTTATACAAAAATGACTGTGTAAATTTTCTTTCGCTGAATGTACTGTTGATATAGACACATATCTTCTTTATCCTCTACGTTTGCTATGATATTTATATCTGACACATTGTCGATATTTTCGTTTTGTATGTCATATTTATACTCATTCACAAAGTGAAATGAGTATATTGGTTTTGTGCAATATCCGTCTCGCTGTCCGACCGTCTGTACGTATGTCCGTATGAACGCAAACCATTTGCACAGTTTTAAATATAGAGAGTTAAAATTTTGAATATATACTTGTATATATAAGTTAACCACTGACACTGGGCGCGTGGTGACTTATCATATTTGCGAAGTCCACGCCCAGAGTCACAGCTGCGAATGTGTCGCAACAATGATGACAGCTCCAGCGGTATCTACGAATGTGTCGCAACAATGATGACAGCTACAGCGGCAGCTACGAATGTGCCGTAACAATATTGGCAGCCGCCGTGATAATGCGACGCCACACACGAGGCGCAAGTCAGCAGTTCTGAGGAGCACCAGCAACAACGCTGCAGTTCCAAGAACAGCGACGGTGACGCCTGCAGCGGCTTTGCACTAGCAACGATCAACGCCGCTGGTGTTCCAAGAACACCAACGGCGACGCCCGCAACGGCAGCAGCGGCTGTGCACTGGCGGCAGCGTTGCGGCAGCGCCGACTCTGCGCTTGGTCGCAGATTTAGTTTTTATACTCATTCACAAAGTGAAATGAGTATATTGGTTTTGTGCAATGTCCGTCACGCTGTCCGTCTGTCCGTATGAACGCAAACCATTTGCACAGTTTTGAAGCTAGAGAGTTGAAATTTGGAATATATATACTCGTGTATACCCTCGAATTATAAAGTGTCAAGATTTTCTCGATACGCCCACTAGGGGCGTGGCAAATCGGATAATGCATTTGCCCATATCTCAGAAACACTACTTCTGGAAGTGCTAGAGAGTTGCAATTTGAAATGTAGACTTGTGTTCACAACCCAAGATCAAAAAGCTATGGCGGATATATCTACGCCCATTGGGGGCGTGGCAAATCGGGTAAAACTGTATCATCTACAGTTTTAAAGCTAGAACGCCCAAATTTGGCACGTAGGTTACTGATTCGATCCTATGAAGATTGACTAAAAATCTATATATCCACGCCTACTAGGGGCGTGGCAAATCGGATCTGACTATATAGTGATTTTTCAAATTCTGTAATATTTTGAGCACTATTGATGCTAGAGACTTGAAACTTGGTATATATACTCGGGTTGACAACCCAAGCTCAAAAAGATATGGCGGATATATCTACGCCCATAGGGGGCGTGGCAAACTGCAAAAGTTTGTAGCTCCTACAGTTTTAGAGCTAGAAGCTTCAAAATTGGATGGTAAGTTACTGGTGAGCTCCTCTATCGATGCGCAAAAAATAATTTTTACGCCCCTTATGGGGTATGCCCGGCTAAAAAATACCCTGTAATTTTTTGAGTGTAAGCATCCAAATTTCACACTTACGTTACCCTTCACTACTTCTAAGAACTGGCCAAAAATTATATGTCTACGCCTACTGGGGGCGTGGCAAATCGGGAAAAACTATACGTTTTTCCGATTCTCAGTGAGAAAATCAGAATTATATACAGATATTACTGCTGATCTCCTCTATTGATTTCCAAAAAATTATATATGTACAAACCAATTGTGGGCGTGGCAATGGGCGTGATCTGTGGGGGTGTGAATGAGTATCCCGCAGTCGGTAGCGCCCGACTGCAACGTTCTTACTTGTTAATTCTCTAATTGTCAGTCTTAACAATTTTAATTCCTTAACGCTCATTCTTTGATTCGACCAGCTATCGCTGTCGATATAAAACACAAACTTAACAGAGTTATATCAGTGAGCTGGCTAACGCCTCTGACAAAGATAATAAATTCCATAATTTGTACAAACTAATTGGGGGCGTGGCAATGGGCGTGAGTTGTGCGGGTGCGAATGAGTATTCCGCAGTCGGTAGCGCCCGACTGCAACGTTCTTACTTCTTTAGTATTGCTTTCTTATATTTTGGGACTTCTTTGTGCCTTATAGTTCTTTATAAATCCTTTTTCTCGTTTTTCTTCATAATTTTCTCTGTTACTGTTGTTTTTTTCTAATATTTTTTTCTGGGCATCTTCTATATTTTCTTTAATTTTCTTCAAGTTTACCTTATTTTTTTTAGCTTCATTAGGGGTGCATTTAATTGTAGTTTCTTACGGCTTTTTGCATTATCTGTTTTATTGTCATGTTTGACGTTTCTGTTTTAAATGTTACTCTACATTTTTCTGCTAATGAATTATGTAACCTTTCTATGTCTGAATTTCCCGTGTGACTATTTGGCTTAGTTAGTTGTAACTCTATTCCTTCTTGCATTAGTAATTCTTTAACTCTGAGTGAGTTAAACTCATTATCCGCTATGATTTTATCAGGCTTTCCTATTTTTGTGAAATGTTCTTCCAGTTGCTCTACTATGGTCATATGATTTCTATCATTTAATGAATATGCTTCTGCAAACTTGGAAAACTTGTCTATAGTCGTTAGGAAATGTGTATTTTTTACTACGTAAGTGTCTATATGGACAACTTGATTCTTATCTGATGGGGTTTCAGTTCTCTTGAATTTGTTTTTTATAGGTATCCTATCATATTTAATTTCTTTGCCAAAGTCACATTGGTTAACAACCATTTGCACCAGTTCTAATAGTTATGGATAGTAAATTCTGTTTTATACTCATTCACAAAGTGAAATGAGTATATTGGTTTTGTGCAATGTCCGTCACGCTGTCCGTCCGTCTGTCCGTCTGTCCGTATGAACGCAAACCATTTGCACAGTTTTGAAGCTAGAGAGTTGAAATTTGGAATATATACTCGTGTATACCCTCGAATTATAAAGTGTCAAGATTTTCTCGATACGCCCACTAGGGGCGTGGCAAATCGGAAAATGCATTTTCCGATATCTCAGAAACACTACTTCTGGAAGCGTTAGAGAGTTGCAGTTTGGAATATATACTCGTGTTGACAACCCAAGATCAAAAAGCTATGGCGGATATATCTACGCCCATTGGGGGCGTGGCAAATCGGGTAAAACTGTATCATCTACAGTTTTAAAGCTAGAACGCCCAAATTTGGCACGTAGGTTACTGATACGATCCTATGAAGATCGACCAAAATTCTATATATCCACGCCTACTAGGGGCGTGGCAAATCGGATCTGACTATATAGTGATTTTTCAAATTCTGTAATATTTTGAGCACTATTGATGCTAGAGACTTGAAACTTGGTATATATACTCGGGTTGACAACCCAAGCTCAAAAAGATATGGCGGATATATCTACGCCCATAGGGGGCGTGGCAAACCGCAAAAGTTTGTAGCTCCTACAGTTTTAGAGCTAGAAGCTTCAAAATTGGATGGTTACTGGTGAGCTCCTCTATCGATGCCCAAAAAATAATTTTTACGCCCCTTATGGGGTATGCCCGGCTAAAAAATACCCTGTAATTTTCGCATTTTTTTGAGTGTAAGCATCCAAATTTCACACTTATGTTACCCTTCACTACTTCTAAGAACTGGCCAAAAATTATATGTCTACGCCTACTGGGGGCATGGCAAATCGGAAAAAACTATACGTTTTTCCGATTCTCAGTGAGAAAATCAGAATTATATACAGATATTGCCGATCTCCTCTATTGATTTCCAAAAAATTATATATGTACTAACCAATTGTGGGCGTGGCAATGGGCGTGATCTGTGGGGGTGTGAATGAGTATCCCGCAGTCGGTAACGCCCGACTGCAACGTTCTTACTTGTTTTAATTGGTTGTAAGTCTCCTGAATACCTGAATGCATACTTTCTCTTACGTGGTAGGACGATATTTGTTTAACTGCTTCTGTCTCGTATTCAATGTCTTGGGCTACATTTTTTGAATTCTATTTGCTTGTCGTTGGAAAACATTTCTATTAATTTTTCTTGCACTATATTGTATTCGTGGTACGGTAGTTCCGAGTAAATTCCAATTTTTCCTTTGTTTATATATTTCTTAAAAATCTCACCAATCGTTGGAAAGCCATATTTGGCTATAAAAATTATTCTTTTACCATTTACTATTTTAATTTCCTCTGTTTAGCAGTTTGTAATGACTATCTGTGTTTAGTATTTATTGACTATTTCCTCCTTTATACAAAAATGACTGTGTAAATTTTCTTTCGCTGAATGTACTGTTGATATAGACATATTATCTTCTTTATCCTCTACGTTTGCTATGATAGTTATATCTGACACATTGTCGTTATTTTCGTTTTGTATGTCATATTTATACTTATTCACAAAGTGAAATGAGTATATTGGTTTTGTGCAATATCCGTCACGCTGTCCGTCCGTCTGTCCGTATGTCCGTATGAACGCAAACCATTGAGTATCCGCAGTCGGTAGCGCCCGACTGCAACGTTCTTACTTGTTTTTATTATGCATCTAGTCATTGTCTTGGAGTCTGCTGAAAAAGTCTGCTAATCTATTTTCTTTTCCTTTTAAATAATCAATCTCGAGTTGGTACTCTCCTAGCTTTAGTAGCCATCTTTGATGTCTAGGCGAAATGTCTTTCTCTTTATGCTTTGAATGCAAAAATTTAAACTTCCTTCCATACAAATAAGGTCTAAAGTAATTAACGCTCCAAAGAATTGATAAAAATTCTTTATCGGTAGCTGAATAATTCTTTTCGTGAATATTAAGGGTTCTAGATGCAAAACAAACTGGGTGACGCTCTTGGGATAACACTGCACCTATTGCATAATTCGACGCGTCAGTCGTAAGTGTAAAGTTTTAACAAAGTTGTTTTATCTAAGCACTGGATGTGCACTGATCATATGTTTCAATTTTTCGAATGCTTCTACATAAGTTGGACTTTTTGTATTGATTTTCACATTTTTTTTTAAATATTTATACTCATTTCGTAAGCTACGGTTACGATCTCAAGGATCGACCAAAAAAATTTATTTACACTAGGGGCGTGGCAAATCGGACTTGACTATTTAGTCATCATATATAGTCTGTGAGGAACAATATAGACGGGCACGTAGTGTATGTATAAGTGCATGTATTTGCTGTGCACTTATGCATATATGCGTGCCTGCATGTATTGTTCCACACAGCGACGCGAGTACGATAGTAGCGACCCTCGCTACTGGAAAGGGCGCAGAGATCGACGTAGTCTGTCTCTGTCGCTCGTATGTGTTCAGCGCATGGCTCGCGTCGCTCTCACGGCGATCATCGGCGACCGTTGGCCGAAGTACCGCTTATGGCTGCGAGAAAGTAGTGTACACTTTCACTCGTATGCCAATAACGGTGCTTTGGCCAATGAGAGGCTGCCACGCAGATTTCGGCGATTTGGCATCGCGCTAAATCACGTGATACTGCCGTTTTCGTGGACACGAGCGGCAGACAGGCCCCGCTCCAGAGCCGAGCCGGCACCGTCATAGCGCGAAGCAGGGCCTGCGTCGCTGCTATAAAAAGGCACCCGCAACTCGGCACCGGGGGAGTCAAAGAAAGTAAAAGTGAAAGTATTGAGTGCCGACGAAAACAAGAAACGGGAGTGGAAAAGTGACCAGCAAAGGAGCAGAGATTAAAAGGACATCGCTGCCAAGGACTTCGAGAGGAAGGACATCGCTGGAAGGATATCTACGAGGGATATCCTGGACGCCTATGTATGGATTCGATCGTAAGCACACCTTCTCAAGCTACAGCCACACAATCTTTTTACACAGCTACGTGTACGTTACCTAACTCCTGTGTCCACACCAATGACCTTCTTGGAGTCAGCTGATGTCCTTCCTGTGTCCTTCGCGGGTTAGCCTGTATTCTCAATAGGCTTCAGGGATATCCCTCGTAGATATCCGGTGACCTTCGCACGATGTCTCTTCCACCTGAAGTCTTTGATATCGATGTCCTTCGATATCACTGTTCCACGACGTCCTTTTGGATAATCACTGTTACTCGGTTATTTACTTTCACTTTCTTTTGACCTTTTAACTCCTTTTAACTCCCAGTGGCGAGTTACTGGCGCATTTTAATAGCAGCGGCGCAGGCCGTGCTTCACGCTATAACGTTACCTGCTCGGTTTTGGAACGGAGCCTGTCTGCTGCTCGTGACCCCGTTAACGGCAGCATCACGTGATTTGGCGCGACGCCAAATCGCCCAAATCTGCGTGGTAGCCTATCATTGGCCAAAGCACCGTTATTGGCATACGAGTGAAAGCATACCTTTTCCTCGCCACAAACGGTACTTTGGTCAACGGTCGCCGATGATGGACGTGTGAGCAACGTGAGAAAATCGCTGAGACACAGACACGGACTAAGTCGGACCCCTTTTCAGTCGCGAGGGCCGCTCCTATCGTACTCTCGTCGCTGTGTGGAACAATATATGCATGTACGCATATATGCATATACATGCAAATACATGCACCCATACATATACTACGCGCCTGTCTATATTGTTCCTCACAACTTCACCGTAACACTCCTGTAAATAGTGCCATGCAACTCTCTGTAAAAATGGGAAAATTACAGGTAATTTTTTGGTATAGTATGCCCCAATAGGGGCGTATAAGTTATTTTGAGACTTCGATAGAGAAACTCACCATTAACTTACCATCTAATTTTGAAGCTTCGAGCTCTAAAACTATAGGGTCTATAAGTTTTTGCGGTTTGCGACGCTTAGATATATCCGCCATATCTTTTTCATCTTGGGTTGTCAACCCGAGTATATATACCAAATTTCAAGTCTCTAGCGACAATAGTGCTCAAAATATAAACAAGTAAGAGTGCTGTAGTCGAGACGGCTCGACTACGAGATACCCTGAACCCTGCGAAGAGCCAATCTTCCCAACATTATATCCTTATTTTACATATACAAATATTTCGAGCAACGCACCCACACACACACACATGCATACGCACGCACGCATAGGCACGCGCTCTGCTGACTGCGCAGTCAGCGCAGCGACTGCGCTTGGGCTGCAACATGCCTATTGTATGGGAAATTAAATGTGAAATAACTTTTTTTGTGGATGGACTTTCTTACTCAAACTTTCACAGCGTATTTATGTCATTCATATGTGTGTATTTGCCAAAGCACAAGTCTCTAGTATTTGAAATACGAATTTTTCAAATTGGGGGCGAAGGGGGCGTGGCATCCAAAATCCAAAAATTACATAATGTCCGCATTCATTACACGGACCTACACAGTGAATTTGGAGTCTCTAGCTCTTACGGTATGCTTAACCGAAGAAAAGTTATCGATTTTTATCGATAATAAGGAAAAGGGATGAGTTATCGAAAATCTAAAAAAAACTCGTACTGCGTAGGCTATAGACGAGTATTCTCTGAAAATTTCAGATCTCTAGCTTTTGTGGTTTACGAGATCGCTGCGTTCACACGGACGGACGGACGGACGGACGGACAGACGGACAGGGCTATTTCAACTCAGCTCATCGAGCTGATCAAGAATATATATACTTTATGGGGTCTGCGATGTCTCCTTCTGCCTGTTACATACATTTCACAAAAACATTATACCCTGATTTCCCATTTTCAATGGGTTCAGGGTATAAAAAAATATAACTTGCCACGCCCCTAGTTGACGAGGACATATAGTTTTTTGTTCGATCTTTATAGGATCGTAACAGTGACTCACGTGCCAAATTTTGGTGTACTAGCTTCAAAACTGTAGAAGATACAGTTTTACCCGATTCTTCCCCATTATTTATAATAATAATTTAAATTACTCAGAATTACCAATAATTCACACTTATGATAATAATGAAAACCGGTACCTGAGCACTGTGAAAATGTGTCTTAGGCTGTAGATCCCAGCCTCGTCTAGTAGAGCACATAATGGCAGACTTACCAAAGGATCGAATAAGGTATTTGCCGGCATTTATAATCAGTAGCATAGACCATTGTGGTCCCTTTTACTACAAGGCCTATGGACGAAGCAGAGAATCATTAAAATTCTACACTTGCACGTTTTTGGGTTGCTTCGAAACTAAGGCTGTATGGTTGGAACTCGTAAAAGTATCGGCTGCCCTTTAAGGCGCCCTTAACCGTTTCATTGCCACACGCGGCATTTCAAGATGCATTTGGTTGGACAACGCTACCAACTTCAATTTCACCACTCGCGGAACGAATTGGCGGATCTGCGGCGTTTTTTCTGAGCCAGGGGCATCGAACTGAACTTAAAAACAAGAATACTCATTCACACCCGCACAGATCGCGCCCATTGCCATGCCCACAATTGGTTTGTACATATATAATTTTTTGGAAATCATTAGATCAGCAGTAATATCAGCAGTAATATCGTCATAAAATTTAGATTTTCTCACTGAGAATCGGAAAAACGTACAGTTTTTCCCGATTTTCCACGCCCCCAGTGGGCGAAGACATATAATTCGGCCAGTTCTTCGAAGTAGTGAAGGGTAACGTTAGTGTGAAATTTGGATGCTTACACTCGAAAAATGCGAAAATTACAGGGTATTTTTTTGCCGGGCATGCCCAATAAGGGGCGTAAAAATAATTTTTGGGTGCTCAATAGATCAGCTCACAGGTAACATCCAATTTTGAAGCTTCTAGCTATAAAACTGTAGGAGCTATAAACTTTTGTGGTTTGCCACGCCCCCCATGGGCGTAGATATATCTTGGGTTATTAACCCGAGTATATATACCAAATTTCAAGTCAAATCAATGGTGCTCAAAATATTACAGAATTTGAAAATTCACTACATAGTCAGATCCGATTTGCCACGCCCCTAGTAGGCGTGGACATATAGTTTTTGGGTCGATCTTCATAGGATCGTAGCAGTAACCTACGTGCCAAATTTGAGCGTTCTAGCTTAAAAACGGTAGAAGACACAGCTTTAGCCGATTTGCCACGCCCCCAATGGGCATAGATATAACCACCATAGCTTCTTCATCTTGAGTTGTCAACACAAGTCTACATTTCAAATTGCAACTCTCTAGCACTTCTAGAAGAAGTATTTATGAGATATCGGAAAATGCATTTTCCGATTTGCCACGCCCATAGTGGGCATTTCGGGAAAATCTTGACACATTATAATTCGAGAGTACATAAAATATGGAATTTAATATCGTTGTTAGAGGCGTTAGCCAGCTCACTGATATAACTCCGTAAGGTTTGTGTTTTATATCGACAGCGATAGCTGGTCGAATTAAAGAGTGAGCGTTAAGCAATTCGAATTGTTGCGAGCGGTACGCTGCGCGTTTATTGAATTCACACTTAAGACTAACAATTAGAGAATTAAAAACTAAATCTGTGACCAAGTGCAGATTCGGCGCTGCCGCAGCGCTGCCGCCAGTGCTCAGCCGCTGCTGCCGTTGCGGGCGTCGCCGTTGGTGTTCTTGGAACACCAGCGGCGTTGATCATTGCTAATGCAAAGCCGCTGCCGCCGTCGTGACTCTGGGCGTGGACTTCGCAAATATGATAAGTCAGCACGCGCCCAGTGTCAGTGGTTAACTACTCCCCCTGTTCAGGCATGAACATAAAGAAATAGCCGAAGATCATAAACATGTAATCACTCACGACTAGGTTGAAGTACGTAGAAATGACAAGGGTCACACATGTAGAATCTATAAATAGGCTAAGTACACAAACATTAAGGCTGAGCCTTACAAACTCTGCGATAAGTTAAGAGTACATAAACACCAACGCTGAGCCTTACAACCTCTGCGATAGACTAAGAATAGATAAAGACCAACGCTGGGCCTTACAAACTCAGCAATAGATAAGCTAGATTTAAGGGTTAAAATTATGCATGAGTCAGTATATAAATACACTGGCTCAGAAGAATAAAATCAATATACTACTGAACATCATCAGATCAAGTCTACTCATGGACCTTCGCGCCGGAGAGATCAATATATTATTGATCGTCAACGCAGCGAGTGTATTCATGGTCCTTCGAGCCGGAGATTGAAGTGTATTCATGATCTAAGTGAAATCATGGTCCTTCGAGCCGGATAGATAAAGTATATTCAAGGTCCGTTGAGCCGGAGACGAAGTGCCAACACAATGGATGTGATGGTAGACCTTGCAGATAGGAGAGTTCTAAAAGTAAGGCAGCACATTGCAGAAGTGTATGCCAACCTAGAGCTCAGCAACCAGGAGAGGTGTCTTCACGACGAGGTGCCAGCACAATGGACGTGATGGTGGACCTTGCAGATAGGAGAGTTCTAAAAGTAAGGCAGCACATTGCAGAAGTGTATGCCAACCTAGAGCTCAGCAACCAGGAGAGGTGTCTTCACGTCGAGGTGCCAGCACAATGGACGTGATGGTGGACCTTGCAGATAGGCGAGTTCTAAAAGTAAGGCAGCACATTGCAGAAGTGTATGCCAACCTAGAGCTCAGCAACCAGGAGAGGTGTCTTCACGACGAGGTGCCAGCACAATGGATGTGATGGTGGACCTTGCAGATAGGAGAGTTCTAAAAGTAAGGCAGCACATTGCAGAAGTGTATGCCAACCTAGAGCTCAGCAACCAGGAAGAAATCTGGGACAAAAGACTGAACTTGGATGGATTGTTTCTGGCAACATAGCTAGACCATCAAGCAACAAGATAATCAGCGCAACAAAACTCTCGGAAAAAGGCTATGGCAAAACTACTGCAAAAGGAGCTGCAGGAGAAGCTATAACAACGTCACGGAGAGAAGGAGGGAAAACTAGAAAGCAAAAAATGGCAACTGGAAAAGAAAGATCAAAAGCGGAGGGAGCAACAATGGATGTAATACCAAAACAACCCGATGCAACTGCTAAAGCAAGCACCGCCAGAAGACATCTACAAGAAGCCAACAGCTCGATCACCAAGAAGCAACGTAACGAGACGCTGCGACCGGATGAGCATGAAGCCGATGCTAACACAACTGGAGTTCGTCGTTCCAGACGTGGTCAAGTGCCGCTGTGCTATACCTGGATGCACAGCGTAAGCGATCCCTTCCAGTTTATACGGAAGGTAATGGACGCACCCAAGAAGTCATCGGCACACAAATCCAAAAGACGAGTAGGTGCGACTGCTGATGGAGGACGTTCCATGATAAACAGACCACTGGCTGTCATTTTCTGGCCCCCCGCAGAATGTTCAGGCATGAACATAAAGAAATAGCCGAAGATCATATACATGTAATCTACGCACTCACGACTAGGTTGAAGTACGTAGAAATGACAAGGGTCACACATGTAGAATCTATAAATAGGCTAAGTACACAAACATTAACGCTGAGCCTTACAAACTCTGCGATAAGTTAAGAGTACATAAACACCAACGCTGAGCCTTACAACCTCTGCGATAGACTAAGAATAGATAAAGACCAACGCTGGGCCTTACAAACTCAGCAATAGATAAGCTAGATTTAAGGGTTAAAATTATGCATGAGTCAGTATATAAATACACTGGCTCAGAAGAATAAAATCAATATACTACTGAACACCAACACAGCAAGTCTATTCACCCCCTCTCAAGCCCGACCGTCCTCGGTCGTGTCGTAATTCTTGACGATCTCCGAGATTTGTAGGGCAACACAACGTCTCCTGGTGAAGTTGTAGATTCCGGAGCCCATGGCGCATGCCACTACTAGTAATGTAGACGACGATGCTATCTCTGACCTCGTTGATGGAGATAAGTTTTGTTCGCTTAGCCGGTGAATGTAAGGTAAGCTCATCGTTGTGTCGTGGCCGCTAACGTTGAGGCGAGCAGATGCCGCTACAGCAGGGACACGATTCCGAATATTGTTCGGTTTAGGGATCGAGCACTGTCGACGGTGGCGTGTGAACGGAGCGTGATGAGATTCGTTTCATTGAACCTCACTGGGGCGTAATCGTCACAGCTGCTGGCGGCGCTACGATCATTCACAATGATGATGCCGTCGTCAACTATGGTGACAGGGTCGGCGTGGCTTGGCTGTGTCTGGCAATGCGCGATATCGCCTGAGTGGAGGCCTTGCGCACAGGTGACATCCTCAGACCTCTTGCAGAATGTGACTGTTGCTCTCTGGGTGCAAGTTGTCACTGCCACAACCTTTCCTTTGCATTCGGCTACCAGTTTCCACTGTAGCTGGAGAGTCAGCCGTTGTGTGCGACTGGGAAGATGGTGACCTTTCTGCATAGCTTGCTTATGATTAAAATTGATTATATCTATCTTACGATCTACCTTAATGCTAGACACTTTCATTAGGTGGTAATCGAGGTCCCTGTGATTTGGTCAGTGAGAATTGATTTGATGTCTGAATGGCTGGATTTATGGTATCAATTTTTTCAAGTGAGTGAGCATGAGCGCTCCCAATTCGGTAATTAATATTCTATTGCGCGCAGTAAGATTTTCAAACAGATGACCTTTGTCAGCCTGTTAGTCCTTTGTAATTTTAAGAATTTTATTCACGGTGTCCGTTGTTCGTGCTGTCGTCGTTGTCAAGGTTACAAGTGTCAGGATGACAAGCCTAAGATGTTGCAAAGAAAATGATTAAAACTACAAATTGTCGATGGAGGTTGTCCTTGTGGACCACCCTCCCCTTAATGCGGACCGTTGTCCCCAATTCCGCTTCAACAACCTTTTCCTCGCAGAGGGGCGAAAGTTTGTTTCCCAGTCTGCGGTTGGTTTTTACTAGGACCGCCTCACCTACCTCGAAGACCGTGTTCTGCCGTTTTTTATTAAGTCTGGCATTTTGCTCGATCTGAGCTCCCTCTCTTCCTAGCAATGTCCTGAATTCATGCCGGCGAAGCGGTATTAACAACATCCTTGGGTCCTTGCTCTGTTACCGAGTGAATCGAACTGTTATACTCAGTAGTCGCTTGTAAGATAAGGTCAACTGTGTCCACGATCCCCCTTTGGAGCTTTAGGCACCTAGCTTTTTCTAACAGGGTGCTATGAAAGCGTTCCACTTGGCCGTTCGACGTGCTGTGGAGTGGCGGCGCGTTTACGATGTTTACATCGTAATTGTTCTTTAGAAGGGACCTTATAGTCTCAGACTTGAGTGCAGGCTCATTGTCGCAATAGACTTGCCTTGCTCGGGGAAACACGTTCATTAGTATTAATAGGGGGGTCGTAAATCCTCTATAGTCCTTGATGCAATGGGTTGTACCATTGCGAATTTGAACAGCTTGTCTATGCACGTCAGGAAATATTTCTTGTCTGTGGAAAAGATGTCGACATGTAACATCTCTCCAACCTGTGATGGAATCGGCGTCGGGCCGAGTTCCTGGTTTTTTGGGTGCCTGTCGTACTTTGACTTTGCAATTTTACAATTCAAGACCACTTCATTGGCTAACTTGGACATTTTGGGGAAATAATACTCCGTCATTATTTGCTTGACGTTTTCCTGAGCTGCCCTATGGGCTCTGTTATGCTCTTTGGTGATTATTTCCCTCCTATCACTAATGTTGAATACGTCAGCTACGAAATTTTTGCAGTGCCAGAATTTTGTGGCTGGGAAGGCCTTTACAACCTCATGTTGAATTTTGGCCAGAGTTGGCAAACTGCAGTGAAACGCGTTTACTATGCCTCGGACTATGACGGACTTGACTGTTTCTACTAAGTCCTCCTTGTCAGTGAAGTTTATCTGGTGGCGCGTTTTTTCGCCGAATACAGTAAACTTGTTTTTTAACGGATACCGTACGCTTGATTTTGGCGTTAGGGTTGCTCTCGGATACCGAGAATGTGAGTGGCTGATGATCGGTGAATATGTTAATATTCTTCGCACTATAAAGAGGGTGCCGCAATTCTCGCTCGTTAGTAGCGTAGTTTGCTTCTCTATCCTTTAGTGCACGAGATATCATGGTTATCGGGCGTCCGTTCTGAGACAGTACAGCCCCAATACCATAAGCCGAGGCGTCAGTTGTTAGGTCGAACGGCTTTTGGTAGTCAGGATACATTAGTGTAACGTCCTCTGAGGCTAGAATGTTTCTGAGCTTTTGAAACGCATTGCGCTGGGTTTCGTTAAACTGTACCTCTATCTTCTTGGACCTATACTTGCTGATTGTTCCGTTTTCCCCTTTTAGGATATCGGAGATAGGTTTCGCGATTGCTGCGAAATCCTTAATAAAGCAACGGTAATAGCTTGCTAAGCCCATGAATGACCTAACGCTAAATAACGTTGTAGGCTCAACGTAGTGCTGAATGGCTTTCACCTTTTCAGGGTCCGTTTTTGCGCCGTTTTTTGTCACGATAAAGCCGAGGTACTCGACGCTCTCTTTAAAAAATTGTGACTTCTCATGGGCCACCCTCATGTTTGCACTATGAAGGCTCTTTAGTACCCAATTGACGTGCTTAACGTGATCCGCCTCGTTCTCGGAGAAAACGATGACGTCGTCGACGTACACGTAGCACGACTTACCGATTTGTTCTCGTAGAACGTCATCGATAGTGCGCTGAAAAATACCTCCGGCGTTTTTTAAACCGAAGGGGAGACGACATAATTTGTACTTCCCCCCGCTTAGTGAGAAGCCCGTTTTCTCTCGATCAGATTCTGCCAGAGTAATCTGGTGGTAACCTGATTTAAGATTGAGAGTGGTGAAGTATTTTGCTTTACCCAAATTTGCCAATATCATGGTGATGCTCGGCATGGGGTAAGTGTCTGGGATGGTTTTTAGATTTAGTTTCCTGAAATCTATCACTAGGCGTTTCTTCCTATTGCCCATCTCGTCAGAACATTTCTTGTCTACTACCCACACTGGGTTATTGTATGGGGACTTAGACTTTCTGTTTGCCGTTTCCTAAAAGGTCTTTGACCTCTGAGGTCACGAAATCTTCGACACCCTTGGGGTACGGGTACAATTTCGAGTATACAGCGTTTTCGTCTTTGGTACAAATCGTAGCTACTACGTTTGTACTGAGAATCGGAAAACGTACAGTTTTTCCCGATTTTCCACGCCCCCAGTGGGCGTAGATATATAATTCGGCCAGTTCTTCGGAGTAGTGAAGGGTAACGTTAGTGTGAAATTTGGATGCTTAAACTCGAAAAATGCGAAAATTACAGGGTATTTTTTTGCCGGGCATGCCCCATAAGAGGCGTAAAAGTTATTTTTGGGTGCTCGATAGAGCAGCTCACAAATAACTCAACCATCCAATTTTGAAGCTTCTAGCTATAAAACTGTAGGAGCTATAAACTTTTGTGGTTTGCCACGCCCCCTATGGGCGTAGATATATCTTGGGTTATTAACCCGAGTATATATACCAAATTTCAAGTCAAATCAATGGTGCTCAAAATATTACAGAATTTGAAAATTCACTACATAGTCAGATCCGATTTGCCACGCCCCTAGTAGGCGTGGACATATAGTTTTTGGGTCGATCTTCATAGGATCGTAGCAGTTCTAGCGTTAGCCAGCCCACTGATATAACTCCGTAAGGTTTGTGTTTTATATGGACAGCGATAGCTGGTCGAATTAAAGAGTGTTCAGGCATGAACATACACAAATAGCCGAAGATCATAAGCATGTCATCTACGCACTTAACGACTAGGTTGAAGTACGGTCACATATAGAATCTATAAATATGCTAAGTACACAAAGACCTACGCTGACCTTTACGAACTCTGCGATAGACTAAGAATAAATAAGCATCTACGCTGAGTCTTACACACTCTGCAATAGAATAAGAATAGATAAAGACCAACGCTGAACCTCACAAGCTCAACAAGAGATAAGCTATATTTTTAGAGTTGAAATTATGCATGAGTCAGTATATAAAGCACTGGCTCAGAAGAATAAAATTAATATACTACTGATCACCAACACAGCAAGTCGCAGGCGCAGGCGCTGTCGTCGCTATTCATGGAACTCCAGCGTCGTTGACCGTTGCTAGTGCAAAGCCGTTGCAAGCGTCGCCGTCGCTGTTCTTGGAACCCCAGCGTCGTTGCTGGTGCTCCTCAGAACTGCTGACTTGCGCCTTGTGTGTGGCGCCGCATTATCACGGCGGCCGCTAACATTGTTGCGGTACATCCGCAGCTGCCGCTGGAGCTGCCAACATTGTTGCGACACATTTGCAGCTGTGACTCTGGGCGTGGACTTCGCAAATATGATAAGTCAGCACGCGCCCAGTGTCAGTGGTTAACTACTCCCCCTCTCAAGCCCGACCGTCCTCGGTCGTGTCGTAATTCTTGACGATCTCCGAGATTTGTAGGGCAACACGACGTCTCCTGGTGAAGTTGTAGATTCCAGAGCCCATGGCGCATGCCACTACTAGTAATGTTGACGATGATGCTATCTCTGACCTCGTTGATGGAGCTAAGTTTTGTTCGCTTAGCCGGTAAATGTAAGGTAAGCTCAGCGTTGTGTTGTGGCCGCTAACGTTGAGGCGAGCAGATGCCGCTACAGCAGGGACACGATTCCGAATATTGTTCGGTTTAGGGATCGAGCACTGTCGACGGTGGCGTGTGAACGGAGCGTGATGAGATTCGTTTCATTGAACCTCACTGGGGCGTAATCGTCACAGCTGCTGGCGGCGCTACGATCATTCACAATGATGATGCCGTCGTCAACTATGGTGACAGGGTCGGCGTGGCTTGGCTGTGTCTGGCAATGCGCGATATCGCCTGAGTGGAGGCCTTGCGCACAGGTGACATCCTCAGACCTCTTGCAGAATGTGACTGTTGCTCTCTGGGTGCAAGTTGTCACTGCCACAACCTTTCCTTTGCATTCGGCTACCAGTTTCCTCTGTAGCTGGAGAGTCAGCCGTTGTGTGCGACTGGGAAGATGGTGACCTTTCTGCATAGCTTGCTTATGATTAAAATTGATTATATCTATCTTACGATCTACCTTAATGCTAGACACTTTCATTAGGTGGTAATCGAGGTCCCTGTGATTTGGTCAGTGAGAATTGATTTGATGTCTGAATGGCTGGATTTATGGTATCAATTTTTTCAAGTGAGTGAGCATGAGCGCTTCCAATTCGGTAATTAATATTCTATTGCGCGCAGTAAGATTTTCAAACAGATGACCTGTGTCAGCCTGTTAGTCCTTTGTAATTTTAAGAATTTTATTCACGGTGTCCGTTGTTCGTGCTGTCGTCGTTGTCAAGGTTACAATTGTCAGGATGACAAGCCTAAGATGTTGCAAAGAAAATGATTAAAGCTACAAATTGTCGATGGAGTTTGTCCTTGTGGACCACCCTCCCCTTAATGCGGACCGTTGTCCCCAATTCCGCTTCAACAACCTTTTCCTCGCAGAGGGGCGAAAGTTTGTTTCCCAGTCTGCGGTTGGTTTTTACTAGGACCGCCTCACCTACCTCGAAGACCGTGTTCTGCCGTTTTTTATTAAGTCTGGCATTTTGCTCGATCTGAGCTCCCTCTCTTCCTAGCAATGTCCTGAATGCATGCCGGCGAAGCGGTATTAACAACATCCTTGGGTCTTTGCTCTGTTACCGAGTGAATCGAACTGTTATACTCAGTAGTCGCTTGTAAGATAAGGTCAACTGTGTCCACGATCCCCCTTGGGAGCTTTAGGCACCTAGCTTTTTCTAACAGGGTGCTATGAAAGCGTTCCACTTGGCCGTTCGACGTGCTGTGGAGTGGCGGCGCGTTTACGATGTTTACATCGTAATTGTTCTTTAGAAGGGACCTTATAGTCTCAGACTTGAGTGCAGGCTCATTGTCGTAATAGACTTGCCTTGCTCGGGGAAACACTTTCATTAGTATTAATAGGGGGGGCCGTAAATCCTCTATAGTCCTTGATGCAATGGGTTGTACCATTGCGAATTTGGACAGCTTGTCTATGCACGTCAGGAAATATTTCTTCTGTGGAAAAGATGTCGACATGTATCATCTCTCCAACCTGTGATGGAATCGGCGTCGGGCCGAGTTCCTGGTTTTTTTGGTGCCTGTCGTACTTTGACTTTGCAATTTTACAATTCAAGACCACTTCATTGGCTAACTTGGACATTTTGGGGAAATAATACTCCGTCATTATTTGCTTGACGTTTTCCTGAGCTGCCCTATGGGCTCTGTTATGTTCTTTGGTGATTATTTCCCTTCTATCACTAATGTTGAATACGTCAGCTACGAAATTTTTGCAGTGCCAGAATTTTGTGGCTGGGAAGGCCTTTACAACCTCATGTTGAATTTTGGCTAATGTTGGCAGACTGCAGTGAAACGGGTTTACTACGCCTCGGACTATGACGGACTTGACTGTTTCTACTAAGTCCTCCTTGTCAGTGAAGTTTATCTGGTGGCGGGTTTTTTCGCCGAATACAGTAAACTTGTTTTTTAACGGATACCGTGCGCTTGATTTTGGCGTTAGGGTTGCTTCGCACCATAAAGAAGGTGCCGCAATTCTCGCTCGTTAGTAGCGTAGTTTGCTTCTCTATCCTTTAGTGCACGAGATATCATAGTTATCGGGCGTCCGTTCTGAGACAGTACAGCCCAAATACCATAAGCCGAGGCGTCAGTTGTTAGGTCGAACGGCTTTTGGTAGTCAGGATAGCACGACTTACCGATTTGTTCTCGTAGAACGTCATCGATAGTGCGCTGAAAAATACCTCCGGCGTTTTTTAAACCGAAGGGGAGACGACAAAATTCATACTTCCCCCCGCTTACTGAGAAGGCCGTTTTCTCTCGATCAGATTCTGCCAGAGTAATCTGGTGATAACCTGATTTAAGATCGAGAGTATGGGGACTTAGACTTTCTGTTGATGCCGTTTCGTAAAAGGTCTTTGACCTCTGAGGTCACGAAATCTTCGACAACCTTGGGGTACGGGTACAATTTCGAGTATACTGCGTTTTCGTTGGTGGTACGAATCGTAGCTACTACGTTTGTATTGTAAGGTAGCGACTCGTTAGAGTCCGCAAAAGCCCTTTTGCTACGGTGAAGCATTTTTAGGAAATCTTCTTTTACCGCAGGTGGTGCATGTATTTCTTTACCTTTGGTATAGTTGACATTAGTACATTTAAGATACTGCAATGCCTCCGAAGTTGCACCTATTTTTAATACGCCTTCTTTAAGGCATAATACTTCTCCTACTTGCTTTAGCAGGTCGAGCCCTATGATCCCGTCAAATGTAGATAGGGAATCTAATAGGAAAAAAAAGTGTCGTGTCCGAACATGGGAATTTTGCACTTTTGTGTGATGTTGTTCGAGCCATGAATGGAGTGCACGACGAAAGGGGTTTCGACAGGGAAGACGTCCTTTAGCCGATTATGCGGTCTAATGAAGTTTTTGGACGCACCCGTGTCGATTAGGAATGACATGTCTGTCCCTGCTATTCTGCTGACGGCTTTGCTGTCGTTGGTCGGGGCGTCCCTTTTCTTCTACGCCCCTAGCATAGCTTGTTGCGAAAGCGTACCTCTCATTATTTGCTTCAACCTAATGTGCCAATGCGAGAGCTGTTGGCATATCAGGAGGGCGAGCGGAGAAGAGCACGTCGGTCAGACTGCGCTTTAGTCCGGAAATGAACACACGGAGTGCGTCATTCCTGAACTTTTCGCACATGCCCCTAGCTAGGCTAATGTCGTAGGTCATGTTAGCTTTGTTGGTTAACAAGTTAAGCTTTTTTTCTACCTCATCGTAATACTGCAGAATTGTCATTCCGCCTTGCCTCTGCGTGCCCATTTCCTGCTCTATGACATGTATGGGTCTTTTGTCACTGTAGGTAAAGTCTAGTCTGGCTATGATTACTTCAAAATTTAGTGGCGTACTGAATGATGCCAAAACGGCATCCGCTGCGCCCCTAATCTGTGTGCGAATTATGATCATAGCTTGGTAATGACGGGAGCTTCCGTCAAATCTTTTGAAAATTTTGTACGCTGCATGGGCTGCTTGTCTCCATGCCACGTATGTCTCCTGAGTTCCATGAAACTCAGGCACACACTTTACTGCGTCGAGGGGCTCATCACAAGTAATTCCGTCCACTATCTCGACGTCTTTATAGACTCTGGCTTCTGGCACTGAGAGAGGTGGGACTGGAATTTTGGAATTCACTAGTGCTATTTGTTGTTGTAGCTCTTGTTTAAGAGCTTCCTCCCTCCTAGTGTACTCTTGAGGTGCTCAGGTTCCATGTCTGTGCTTTTGATTTGGCTGCTTGTTGTGGGTTGACTAACTTGATCTGATACTTGTAGGTCAATAAATCCTCCTATCAGACTTGCTAACTTTCTGGTACCAAGTTCGCGTCGTTTTTGTTTTTTGTTCGGTCTGTTTCTGTCCATTCGATTTTTTTAAAAATTTGCGATAGGACTACGGCATGAGTAGTCTCCGAATTAAGATCCTCGAACTCACTTTACTTTATTTAGTTTCTACTTTTAGTTGACTTAGCTAAATTCTCACTTTGCAACTCACTTACATGTTATCTAGTTTTAGAAGTATCCCGCGCAGCCGTCGGGTTGGTGCTGGAGAATCAGGTCGTCTTGCCGCAGTCGAGTTGGTTCTGTAGAATTAGGTCGTCTTGCCGCAGCCGATGTGTTGAGGTTTCACTTCTTTATATATATTTTTATTTTTCTTTTTATTTCGTCTTTGTTTTGTCTTTGAGCAGACGTTTTGATGTTCACTGCACTGATTTTGTTAAACAAAACACTTTTCAGTTTTCTTTTGGCAGAAAATGAAATTCACTTTTTTATGCTAATTTACGTTGGGCGCCAATTATGGAATTTAATATCGTTGTCAGAGGCGTTAGCCAGCTCACTGATATAACTCCGTAAGGTTTGTGTTTTATATCGACAGCGATAGCTGGTCGAATTAAAGAGTGAGCGTTAAGCAATTAGAATTGTTGCGAGCGGTACGCTGCGCGTTTATTGAATTCACACTTAAGACTAACAATTAGAGAATTAAAAACTAAATCTGCGACCAAGCGCAGATTCGGCGCTGCCGCAGCGCTGCCGCCAGTGCACAGCCGCTGCTGCCGTTGCGGGCGCCAGCGCTGTCGTTGGTGTTCTTGGAACAACAGCGGCGTTGATCATTGCTAGTGCAAAGCCGCCGCCGCCGTGGCAGGCGCAGGCGCTGTCGTCGCTATTCATGGAACTCCAGCGTCGTTGACCGTTGCTAGTGCAAAGCCGTTGCAAGCGTCGCCGTCGCTGTTCTTGGAACCCCAGCGTCGTTGCTGGTGCTCCTCAGAACTGCTGACTTGCGCCTTGTGTGTGGCGCCGCATTATCACGGCGGCCGCTAACATTGTTGCGGTACATCCGCAGCTGCCGCTGGAGCTGCCAACATTGTTGCGACTCATTCGTAGATACCGCTGGAGCTGTCATTATTGTTGCGACACATTCGCAGCTGTGACTCTGGGCGTGGGCTTCGCAAATATGATAAGTCAGCACGCGCCCAGTGTCAGTGGTTAACTTATATATACAAGTATATATTCAAAATTTTAACTCTCTAGCTTTAAAACTGTGCAAATGGTTTGCGTTCATACGGACATACGTACAGACGGACGGACAGCGTGACGGTTATTGCACAAAACCAATATACTCATTTCACTTTGTGAATAAGTATAAATATGACATACAAAACGAAAATATCGACAATGTGTCAGATATAAATATCATAGCAAACGTAGAGGATAAAGAAGATATGTCTATATCAACAGTACATTCAGCGAAAGAAAATTTACACAGTCATTTTTGTATAAAGGAGGAAATAGTCAATTAATACAAAACACAGATAATCATCACAAACTGCAAAACAGAGGAAATTAAAATAGTAAATGGTAAAGGAATTGTTCAGGCATGAACATAAAGAAACAGCCGAAGATCATAAGCATGTAATCTACGCACTCACGACTAGGTTGAAGTACATAGAAATGATAAGGGTCACACATGTAGAATCTATAAATAGGCTAAGTACGCAAAGACCTATGCTGACCTTTACGAACTCTGCGATAGACTAAGAATAAATAAGCATCTACGCTGAGTCTTACAAACTCTGCAATAGAATAAGAATAGATAAAGACCAACGCTGAACCTCACAAACTCAGCAATAGATAAGCTATATTATTTTTTAGAGTTGAAATTATGCATGAGTCAGTATATAAATACACTGGCTCAGAAGAATAAAATCAATATACTACTGATCACCAACACAGCAAGTCTATTCACGAATAATTTTTATAGCCAAATATGGCTTTCCAACGATTGGTGAGATTTTTAAGAAATATATAAACAAAGGAAAAATTGGAATTTACTCGGAACTACCGTACTACAAATACAATATAGTACAAGAAAAATTAATAGAAATGTTTTCAAACGACAAGCATATAGAATTCAAAAAATGTACACTTAGAGCCCAAGACATTGAATACGAGACAGAAACAGTTAAACAAATATCGTAAAAGAAAGTATGCATTCAGGTATTCAGGAGACTTACAACCAATTAAATAACAGAATTTACTATCCAAAGCAATTAGAACTGGTGCGAATGGTTGTTAACCAATGTGACTTTGGCAAAGAAATTAAATATGATAGGAGACCTATAAAAAACAAATTCAAGAGAACAGAAACCCCATCAGATAAGAATCAAGTTGTCCATATAGACACTTACGTAGTAAAAAATACACATTTCCTAACGACTATGGACAAGTTTTCCAAGTTTGCAGAAGCATATTCATTAAATGATAGAAATCATATGACCATAGTAGAGCAACTGGAAGAACATTTCACAAAAATAGGAAAGCCTGATAAAATCATAGCGGATAATGAGTTTAACTCACTCAGAGTTAAAGAAGAATAGAGTTACATCTAACTAAGCCAAATAGTCACACGGGAAATTCAGACATAGAAAGGTTACATAATTCATTAGCAGAAAAATTTAGGGTAACATTTAAAACAGAAACGTCAAACATGACAATAAAACAGATAATGCAAAAAACCGTAAGAAACTACAATGCCAGATATCATACTATTTAATGCACCCCTAACGAAGCTCAAAAAAATAAGGTAGACTTGAAGAAAATTAAAGAAAATATAGAAGATGCCCAGAAAAAAATTTTAAAACAAGTAAGAAAGCTCTAGTCGGTGGAACCCGACTAGGAGATCCCCTGAACCCTGCGATGAGCCGATATTCCAAACATTTTATACTTATTTAACATATATATACAAGCAACAAATGCACACACACATACACACACACATACGCACGCACGCATAAGTGAGCGCTCTGCTGACTGCGCAGTTAGCGCAGCGACTGAGCGTGGGCTGCGCTCATAGGCTTTACTATGGGAAGTTAATTGTTGAATAAGTTCCTTTGTAGATGGACTGTCTTAATCAAACTTTCACAGCGTGATTATGTCATTCATATGTGTGTAGTTGCCGAAGCACAAGTCTCTAGCACTTGAAATAAGTTCTTTGCAAATTTAGGGCGAAGGGGGCGTGGCATCCAAAATATAACAAAAATCAAAATTGCAAAAACTCTATATTATACTAAATACAAAATAAGGAGTCTTTAGCTTTAAAGATGTGCAAGCCATAAATTTATAACTGGTTTTCGATTTCGTTTTTAATCGATAACATTAAAACGATAAAAGTTATCGAATTTTTGAAACAAACTCGATCTGCGCGTGCTATACACGAACCTACATAAAAAATTTCAAGTCTCTAGCTCTTATAGATTCTGAGATCGACGCGTTCATACATACGGACAGACGGACAGACGGACAGACGGACAGACAGACAGACAGACAGACAGGGCTAAATCAACTCAGTTCGTCGCCCTGATCAAGAATATATATACTTTATGGGGTCTGCCACGCCTCCTTCTGCCTGTTACATACATTTTAACAAAACCATTATACCCTGATTTCCCATTTTCAATGGGTTCAGGGTATAAAAAAAACAAGTAAGAAAGCTCTAGTCGGCGGTACCCGACTAGGAGATCCCCTGAACCCTGCGAAGAGCCGATACTCCAAACATTCGATGCTTATTTAACATATACATGTATACAAGCAATTCATGCACACACATACACACATACACATACGCATAAGCACGCGCTCTGCTGACTGCGCAGTTAGTGCAGCGACTGAGCGTGGGCTGCGCTCATAGGCTTTACTATGGGAAATTAAATGTTTAATAACTTCTTTTGTAGTTGGACGTTCTTAATCAAACTTTCAGAGCGTGATTCTGTCATTTATATGTGTATATTTGCCAAAGCACAAGTCTCTAGTATTTGAAATACGGATTTTACAAGTTTGGGGGGAAAGGGATGGAAAAGGGGGTGGTATCAAAAATTTGACAAAAATCAAAATTGTATAAACTCTACATTATACTGAATACAAAATTTGGAGACTCTAGCTCTAAAGATGCGGGAGATATAAATTTATAACTGCGTTTTGATAACGTTTTAAATCGATAACATTAAAACGATAAAAGTTATCGAATTTTTGAAACAAACTTGATCTGCGCGTGCTATACACGGACCTACATAAAAAATTTCAAGTCTCTAGCTCTTATAGATTCTGAGATCGACGCGTTCAAACATACGGACAGACGGACAGACGGACGGACGGACAGACGGACAGACGGACAGACGGACAGACGGACGGACGGACAGACGGACAGGGCTAAATCAACTCAGCTCGTCGCCCTGATCAAGAATATATATACTTTATGGGGTCTGCCACGCCTCCTTCTGCCTGTTACATACATTTTAACAAAACCATTATACCCTGTTTTCCCATTTTCAATGGGTTCAGGGTATAAAAACAACAGTAACAGAGAAAACAAGTAAGAAAGCTCTAGTCGGTGGTACCCGACTAGGGGATCCCCTGAACCCTGCGAAGAGCCGATATTCCAAACATTTTATACTTATTTAACATATATATATATACAAGCAACACATGCACACACACATACACACACACATACGAACGCACGCATAAGCGAGCGCTCTGCTGACTGCGCAGTTTACGCAGCGACTGCGCTTGGGCTGCACTAAGAGCAGTATTATTGGAAGTTAATTGTTGAATAAGTTCCTTTGTAGATGGACTTGCTTAATCAAACTTTTAGAGCGTGATAACGTCATTCATATATGTGTATGTGTCGAAGCACAAGTCTCTAGCACTTGAAATACGTTTTTTGTAAATTTGGGGCGAAAGGGGCGTGGCATCAAAAATATAACAAAAATCAAAATTGTATAAAATACACATGCAACTAAATACAAAATTTGGAGACTCTTGCTATAAAGATGTGGGAGATATAATTTAATTACTGTATTTCAATTTCGTTTTTAATCGATAACATTAAAACGATAAAAGTTATCGAATTTTTGAAATAAACTCGATCTGCGCGTGCTATACACGGACCTACATAAAAAATTTCAAGTCTCTAGCTCTTATAGATTCTGAGATCGACGCGTTCAAACATACGGACAGACGGACAGACGGACGGACGGACAGCTCAACTCAGCTCGTCGCCCTGATCAAGAATATATATACTTTATGGGGTCTGCCACACCTCCTTCTGCCTGTTACATACATTTTAACAAAACCATTATACCCTGTTTTCCCATTTTCAATGGGTTCAAGGTATAATTATGAAGAAAAATGAGAAAAAGGATTTATAAAGAACTATATATAGTTATATATATAGAACTATATAGTCAGGCACAAAGAAGCCCCAAAATATAAGAAAGCAAACCTAAAGAAGTAAAAACGTTGCAGTCGGGCGCTACCGACTGCGGAATACTCATTCACACCCGCACAGATCACGTCCATTGCCACGCCCACAATTGGTTTGTACATATATAATTTTTTGGAAATCAATAGAGGAGATCAGCAGTAATATCGTCATAAAATTTTGATTTTCTTACTGAGAATCGGAAAAACGTACAGTTTTTCCCGATTTGCCACGCCCCCAACGGGTAGTGAAGGGTAACGTAACTATGAAATTTGGATGCTTACACTCAAAAAATGCGAAAATTACAGGGTATTTTTTAGTCGGGCATGCCCGAAAAGGAGCTCACTAGCAACTCAACCATCTAATCTTGAAGCTTCTAGCTATAAAACTGTAGGAGCTATAAGCTTTTGCGGGTTGCCACGCCCCCTTAAGGCGTAGATATATCCGCCATATCTTTTTCATCTTGGGTTGTCAACCCGAGTATATTTACCAAGTCTCTAGCATTCATAGTCCCCAATATATAGCAGAATTTGAAAAATCACTATATAGTCAGATCCGATTTGCCACCCCCCTAGTAGGCGTATATATATAGTTTTATGGTCGATCTTTATAGGATCGTAACAGTAACCTACGTTGCAAATTTGGGCGTTCTAGCCTTAAAACTGTAGAAGATACAGTTTTACCCGATTTGCCACGCCCCCAATGGGCGTAGATATCTCCGCCATAGCTTTTTCATCTTGAGTTGTCAACACGAGTCTACATTTCAAATTGCAACGCTCTAGCACTTCTAGAAATAGTGTTTCTGAGATATCGGAAAATGCAGAGACAATACTTTGTACCTTGTAATAAATAAATGTGTTACATTAATTTTAAGCAGAGAAAAAACAGAATGCAGATATTATGAACGAATTATGAATTAAAATATGTTGAATCAAACATTATGTTAACATGGAATTTGCCTAAAACTATCTTTAATAAAAATTGTTTAAACAGAGAAATAATAATTGAAGGTAATAATAATAAATGAATAAATTCATACTCCATAGTATCGAGCTATTATTAAATTTATACTTTACTACCGAATAACGATCTATGTAATTATATATGTATATGTTACAGCATTATTTAGCGCACTGAGTTTCGGTCGCTCTCAGAACTCAGACACAATTAACTCTCGTGTCTCTTATTCTTCTCGAGCCTACCCCCGAACCACACTTAGCAACAGCGTCAAACGCTGTCGCCTCGCTAAAACGGGACTTCTTAGAACCGACAACTTAATCAACCAATGACACCCTTACAAAGACTAATGATAATTATTGCGAAATAACGAAAGACGCACCAATACGCATAACTAGAAGTTGACACAATATGATGAAATTATCATTGTGAAATACCGAAAACTACAACCACACACACACAAACTTAGTACGCGCCGACACGGCCATCCTGACCATAACTCGACCTCGTGTAGTTTTACAAAACTGCCTTACTGCATAATTCATTTTATTTATAAATTTTCAAAAGTAATTTAAGATTAACATTTTTATACCCTGAACCCATTGAAAATGGGAAAACAGGGTATAATGGTTTTGTTAAAATGTATGTAACAGACAGAAGGAGGCGTGGCAGACCCCATAAAGTATATATATTCTTGATCAGCTCGACGAACTGAGTCGATATAGCCATGTCCGTCTGTCCGTCTGTCCGTCTGTCCGTCCGTCCGTCCGTCCGTCTGTCCGTCTGTCCGTATGTATGAACGCGTCGATCTCAGAATCTATAAGAGCTAGAGACTTGAAATTTTTTATGTAGATCCGTGTATAGCACGCGCAGATCGAGTTTGTTTCAAAAAATCGATAAATGTGATCGTTTAAAAGTTATCGATTTAAAACCTTATCGAAATGCAGTTATAAATTTATATCTCCGACATCTTTAGAGCTTAAGTGCTCAAATTTTGGATTTAGTATGATATAGAGTTTATACAATTTTGATTTTTGTCAAATTTTGGATACCATCCCCCCATTCCGTCCCTTCCCCCCAAACTTGTAAAAACCGTATTTCAAATACTAGAGACTTGTGCTTTGGCAAATAAATACATATGAATGACATAATTACGCTGTGAAAGTTTGATTAAGAAAGTCCATGTACAAAAGAAGTTATAAAACATTTCATTTCCCATAGTAAAGCCTATGAGCGCAGCCCACGCTCAGTCGCTGCGTAAACTGCGCAGTCAGCAGAGCGTTCGCTTATGCGTGCGTGCGTATGCATGTGTGTATGTGTGTGTGCATGTGTTAATTATATATATTTGTTAAATAAGCATAGAATGTTTGGAATATCGGCTCTTCGCAGGGTTCAGGGGATCTCCTAGTCGGGTACCGCCGACTAGAGCTTTCTTACTTGTTCTTTTTGATTACAACTATTATTGTTTCAGGGTTTCATACAAAATTTTATCTTCAACTTTTAGTTTCATTCCTAAACTGCTATAAAATTAATCTTTAGCTTTATTAAACTTTCTTCACTATCCTTTTCATTATCATAAACTCAACTGGTTTTACATTACCTCATCTTATGCGCCACGCGCCATGATCAAAACATTTGTTTTGCACTTGTGCTTGCATTATGACCAATTCTTTCAACTTTTCTTATCAGCCCCTTCAGGCATCCATACTGTCTCTTTCAACAGTTTCACTCTCAATCGTTTCAATACTGTCTCTTTCAACAGTTTCATTCTCAATCATTCCAATACTGTCTCTTTCAACAGTTTCATTCTCAATCATTCCAATACTGTCTCTTTCAACAGTTTCATTCTCAATTATTCCAATACTGTCTCTTTCAACAGTTTCATTCTTAATCATTCCAATACTGTCTCTTTCAACAGTTTTGAATAGACTTGCTGTGTTGGTGATCAATAGTATATTAATTTTATTCTTCTGAGCCAGTGCTTTATATACTGACTCATGCATAATTTGAACTCTAAAAATATAGCTTATCTCTTGCTGAGCTTGTGAGGTTCAGCGTTGGTCTTTATCTATTCTTATTCTATTGCAGAGTGTGTAAGACTCAGCGTAGATGCTTATTTATTCTTCATCTTAGTCAGATTAGATGTTCATGTATTCTTAGTCTATCGCAGAGTTCGTAAAGGTCAGCGTAGGTCTTTGTGTACTTAGCATATTTATAGATTCTATGTGACCGTACTTCAACTTAGTCGTTAAGTGCGTAGATGACATGTTTATGATCTTCGGCTATTTCTGTATGTTCATGCCTGAACATTCTGCGGGGGCCAGAAAATGTGACAGTCAGCAATTGATGTCTCTGGTTTCTTTTCTTAATTATATATAGGAAAATAAAAACTATTACAATTATTGTTAATCCTAACGAGATGTGTCCATTCATCGTGTGGAAGACCAGATCCTCAATGTGTACTTTTTGACTGTATAATTCGTTTATGTTTTGTTGTAGCCGTTGTAGTTTTACTGAGTTGTTTACTACAATGTGTTGAAGTGGCGTCGGAACCCATGTGTTGTTGTGGTCAATTATTTTGAGGAAAAGTGGCGAGTACCTCGCAGTATCTGTTGACGCTACATCCTGGCCGAACATCCAGCAGACAGTTCGATTATGCCTTGGTTAGGTAAAAGGGTCATCTCCTCATAGTTTCCGCATATGATATGGGCTGACTTCTTCTCAAATACTTTAAAGAGCCACCGTTTTTTTCCGTTCAGTTGGAGGGTCGGCTTGCTTATCCTTATCTTGAGTCGGTAGCAAACAGATCTTGTTAATTGATCTTTTGACTTCACCCATATTTGTTTTTACTGTTACTACTCGAACTTTATCATCTTGTCCTTTTGTAGTTTTTTTTTTATCTTTCCCATGGGCCATCTAGCGGGATGCGTGTTTTCTTGTTTTAGTAAAACAAGCTGGCCTTCCATGGGGTTTGATTTTTCTTGCTGCCATTTGGTTCGCTGTTGTAGTGATGCCAAGTATTCATCTCTCCATATTCTCCATCCATGTCACTATTTAGGGTGACCAGGGGGCGTGAGTTTAGCACTGCTTCAATTTGGCAGAGCAGTGTTGTGAATTCCTTAAATGTAAAGCTGTTATCGCCGATGACCCGCTTCAGGTGGTGTTTCACCGACTTTACTCCAGCTTCCCATAATCCTCCCATGTGGGGGCTTGCCGGCGGGATAAAGTGCCACTTAATGCCACTTTGTGCCGTTGTCAGAATACAAATGTTCACTCTTGCCGTGTCTGGCGAAGAATCGGCGTAGAGCCTCTAGAAACTTATCTGATGATAAGTCACTGACGGCTTCCAGGTGCATTGCCTTTGTGGCCATACATACAAATAGGCATATGTACTCTTTATACGATTTTTGACCTCTTCCTTTGGAACAGCGAATTTGAACAGCGAATGGAAACGAAGAAAACAAGCTACAAAAGATGCCGTTTTTGCCAACTGGATGGGCATGAAATAATAAGATGTCAGAAGTTTAGAGCTGACACTGTTAAAAAGCGCAAGGAATTTGTGTCCAAAAATGCGCTGTGCTTTAAATGTCTTGGCACTCATAGCTTCAAAGAGTGCAAAAAGGATTGGACTTACAACCGATGCTCCAAAGCACACAACAGTTTGCTTCACGAGGATGAAAACAAAAAAGAGAACGTCAGCAGCAATTGTCTGAAAGAAAATAAAGGGCAAGATACGCTGCTGGCAACTGCGCTCATCCGAATTCAAAATAAATTTGGAAAATACGAGCAGCTAAGGGCTCTTATTGATGGAGGCTCACAAAGAACCTTAATATCGGAAGAAGCCGCACAACAACTAAAACTGCACCGAATCAAACGGAACGTGGAAGTTCAGGGAATTTCTCAGACTGTGGAAGTTCTAAAAAATAGCGTTTGCTTAACCATAAAACCAAGAGTTAAAAGCAAATTCGTCACCACAATACAGGCACTGGTCATGCCTAAACTTCAGAAAGCTCTACCGAGCAAGAAAATTGACATGGATGTCAATAAAGATTGGATGGGCTGCGAGCTAGCAGACCCACACTTTAATGAACCCAGTACTATTGATGTTGTCATTGGCGCTGATTTACTCCCCCTAATAATGTTGGGAAAAGTAAAGAAAGTAAACAACACTCTGGGACAAAAGACTGAACTTGTATGGATTGTTTCTGGCAACATAGCTAGACCATCAAGCAACAAGATAATCAGCGCAACAAAACTCTCGAAAAAAGGCTATGGCAAAACTACTGCAAAAGGAGCTGCAGGAGAAGCTATAACAACATCAAGGAGAGAAGGAGGAAAATCTAGAATGCAAAAAATGACAACTGGAAAAGAAAGATCAAAAGCAGAGGGAGCAACAATGGATGTAATACCAAAACAACCCGATGCAACTGCCAAAGCAAGCACCGCCAGGAGATATCTTAAAGAAGCCAACAGCTCGATCGCCAAGAAGCAACGTAACGAGACGCTGCGACCGGATGAGCGTGAAGCCGATGCTAATACAACTGGGGTTCGTCGTTCCAGACGTGGTCAAGTGCCGCTGTGCTATACCTGGATGCACAGAGTAAGCGATCCCTTCCAATTTATACGTAAGGTAATGCACGCATCCAAGAAGTCATCGGCACACAAATCCCAAAGGCGAGAAGGTGCGACTGCTGATGGAGGACGTTCCATGGTAAACAGACCACTGGCTGTCATTTTCTGGCCCCCCGCAGAATGTTCAGGCATGAACGCACTCACGACTAGGTTGAAGTACATAGAAATGATAAGGGTCACACATGTAGAATCTATAAATAGGCTAAGTACGCAAAGACCTATGCTGACCTTTACGAACTCTGCGATAGACTAAGAATAAATAAGCATCTACGCTGAGTCTTACAAACTCTGCAATAGAATAAGAATAGATAAAGACCAACGCTGAACCTCACAAACTCAGCAATAGATAAGCTATATTTTTAGAGTTGAAATTATGCATGAGTCAGTATATAAATACACTGGCTCAGAAGAATAAAATCAATATACTACTGATCACCAACACAGCAAGTCTATTCAGGAATAATTTTTATAGCCAAATATGGCTTTCCAACGATTGGTGAGATTTTTAAGAAATATATAAACAAAGGAAAAATTGGAATTTACTCGGAACTACCGTACTACAAATACAATATAGTACAAGAAAAATTAATAGAAATGTTTTCAAACGACAAGCATATAGAATTCAAAAAATGTACACTTAGAGCCCAAGACATTGAATACGAGACAGAAACAGTTAAACAAATATCGTAAAAGAAAGTATGCATTCAGGTATTCAGGAGACTTACAACCAATTAAATAACAGAATTTACTATCCAAAGCAATTAGAACTGGTGCGAATGGTTGTTAACCAATGTGACTTTGGCAAAGAAATTAAATATGATAGGAGACCTATAAAAAACAAATTCAAGAGAACAGAAACCCCATCAGATAAGAATCAAGTTGTCCATATAGACACTTACGTAGTAAAAAATACACATTTCCTAACGACTATGGACAAGTTTTCCAAGTTTGCAGAAGCATATTCATTAAATGATAGAAATCATATGACCATAGTAGAGCAACTGGAAGAACATTTCACAAAAATAGGAAAGCCTGATAAAATCATAGCGGATAATGAGTTTAACTCACTCAGAGTTAAAGAAGAATAGAGTTACATCTAACTAAGCCAAATAGTCACACGGGAAATTCAGACATAGAAAGGTTACATAATTCATTAGCAGAAAAATTTAGGGTAACATTTAAAACAGAAACGTCAAACATGACAATAAAACAGATAATGCAAAAAACCGTAAGAAACTACAATGCCAGATATCATACTATTTAATGCACCCCTAACGAAGCTCAAAAAAATAAGGTAGACTTGAAGAAAATTAAAGAAAATATAGAAGATGCCCAGAAAAAAATGTTAAAAAAACAACAGTAACAGAGAAAACAAGTAAGAAAGCTCTAGTCGGTGGTACCCGACTAGGGGATCCCCTGAACCCTGCGAAGAGCCGATATTCCAAACATTTTATACTTATTTAACATATATATATATACAAGCAACACATGCACACACACATACACACACACATACGAACGCACGCATAAGCGAGCGCTCTGCTGACTGCGCAGTTTACGCAGCGACTGCGCTTGGGCTGCACTAAGAGCAGTATTATTGGAAGTTAATTGTTGAATAAGTTCCTTTGTAGATGGACTTGCTTAATCAAACTTTTAGAGCGTGATAAAATCATTCATATATGTGTATGTGTCGAAGCACAAGTCTCTAGCACTTGAAATACGTTTTTTGCAAATTTGGGGCGAAAGGGGCGTGGCATCAAAAATATAACAAAAACCAAAATTGTATAAAATACACATGCAACTAAACACAAAATTTGGAGACTCTAGCTATAAAGATGTGGGAGATATAATTTAATTACTGTATTTCGATTTTGTTTTTAATCGATAACATTAAAACGATAAAAGTTATCGAATTTTTGAAATAAACTCGATCTGCGCGTGCTATACACGGACCTACATAAAAAATTTCAAGTCTCTAGCTCTTATAGATTCTGAGATCGACGCGTTCAAACATACGGACAGACGGACAGACGGACGGACGGACAGCTCAACTCAGCTCGTCGCCCTGATCAAGAATATATATACTTTATGGGGTCTGCCACACCTCCTTCTGCCTGTTACATACATTTTAACAAAACCATTATACCCTGTTTTCCCATTTTCAATGGGTTCAGGGTATAATTATGAAGAAAAATGAGAAAAAGGATTTATAAAGAACTATAAGGCAGTCAGGCACAAAGAAGCCCCAAAATATAAGAAAGCAAACCTAAAGAAGTAAAAACGTTGCAGTCGTCATTGCCTGTGCGCCCACAATTGGTTTGTACATATATAATTTTTTGGAAATCAATAGAGGAGATCAGCAGTAATATCGTCATAAAATTTTGATTTTCTTACTGAGAATCGGAAAAACGTACAGTTTTTCCCGATTTGCCACGCCCCCAACGGGTAGTGAAGGGTAACGTAACTATGAAATTTGGATGCTTACACTCAAAAAATGCGAAAATTACAGGGTATTTTTTAGTCGGGCATGCCCGAAAAGGAGCTCACTAGCAACTCAACCATCTAATCTTGAAGCTTCTAGCTATAAAACTGTAGGAGCTATAAGCTTTTGCGGGTTGCCACGCCCCCTTAAGGCGTAGATATATCCGCCATATCTTTTTCATCTTGGGTTGTCAACCCGAGTATATTTACCAAGTCTCTAGCATTCATAGTCCCCAATATATAGCAGAATTTGAAAAATCACTATATAGTCAGATCCGATTTGCCACCCCCCTAGTAGGCGTATATATATAGTTTTATGGTCGATCTTTATAGGATCGTAACAGTAACCTACGTTGCAAATTTGGGCGTTCTAGCCTTAAAACTGTAGAAGATACAGTTTTACCCGATTTGCCACGCCCCCAATGGGCGTAGATATCTCCGCCATAGCTTTTTCATCTTGAGTTGTCAACACGAGTCTACATTTCAAATTGCAACGCTCTAGCACTTCTAGAAATAGTGTTTCTGAGATATCGGAAAATGCAGAGACAATACTTTGTACCTTGTAATAAATAAATGTGTTACATTAATTTTAAGCAGAGAAAAAACAGAATGCAGATATTATGAACGAATTATGAATTAAAATATGTTGAATCAAACATTATGTTAACATGGAATTTGCCTAAAACTATCTTTAATAAAAATTGTTTAAACAGAGAAATAATAATTGAAGGTAATAATAATAAATGAATAAATTCATACTCCATAGTATCGAGCTATTATTCAATTTATACTTTACTACCGAATAACGATCTATGTAATTATATATGTATATGTTACAGCATTATTTAGCGCACTGAGTTTCGGTCGCTCTCAGAACTCAGACACAATTAACTCTCGTGTCTCTTATTCTTCTCGAGCCTACCCCCGAACCACACTTAGCAACAGCGTCAAACGCTGTCGCCTCGCTAAAACGGGACTTCTTAGAACCGACAACTTAATCAACCAATGACACCCTTACAAAGACTAATGATAATTATTGCGAAATAACGAAAGACGCACCAATACGCATAACTAGAAGTTGACACAATATGATGAAATTATCATTGTGAAATACCGAAAACTACAACCACACACATACAAACTTAGTACGCGCCGACACGGCCATCCTGACCATAACTCGACCTCGTGTAGTTTTACAAAACTGCCTTACTGCATAATTCATTTTATTTATAAATTTTCAAAAGTAATTTAAGATTAACATTTTTCTTTTTGATTACAACTATTATTGTTTCAGGGTTTCATACAAAATTTTATCTTCAACTTTTAGTTTCATTCCTAAACTGCTATAAAATTAATCTTTAGCTTTATTAAACTTTCTTCACTATCCTTTTCATTATCATAAACTCAACTGGTTTTACATTACCTCATCTTATGCGCCACGCGCCATGATCAAAACATTTGTTTTGCACTTGTGCTTGCATTATGACCAATTCTTTCAACTTTTCTTATCAGCCCCTTCAGGCATCCATACTGTCTCTTTCAACAGTTTCACTCTCAATCGTTTCAATACTGTCTCTTTCAACAGTTTCATTCTCAATCATTCCAATACTGTCTCTTTCAACAGTTTCATTCTCAATCATTCCAATACTGTCTCTTTCAACAGTTTCATTCTCAATTATTCCAATACTGTCTCTTTCAACAGTTTCATTCTTAATCATTCCAATACTGTCTCTTTCAACAGTTTTGAATAGACTTGCTGTGTTGGTGATCAATAGTATATTAATTTTATTCTTCTGAGCCAGTGCTTTATATACTGACTCATGCATAATTTGAACTCTAAAAATATAGCTTATCTCTTGCTGAGCTTGTGAGGTTCAGCGTTGGTCTTTATCTATTCTTATTCTATTGCAGAGTGTGTAAGACTCAGCGTAGATGCTTATTTATTCTTCATCTTAGTCAGATTAGATGTTCATGTATTCTTAGTCTATCGCAGAGTTCGTAAAGGTCAGCGTAGGTCTTTGTGTACTTAGCATATTTATAGATTCTATGTGACCGTACTTCAACTTAGTCGTTAAGTGCGTAGATGACATGTTTATGATCTTCGGCTATTTCTGTATGTTCATGCCTGAACATTCTGCGGGGGGCCAGAAAATGTGACAGTCAGCAATTGATGTCTCTGGTTTCTTTTCTTAATTATATATAGGAAAATAAAAACTATTACAATTATTGTTAATCCTAACGAGATGTGTCCATTCATCGTGTGGAAGACCAGATCCTCAATGTGTACTTTTTGACTGTATAATTCGTTTATGTTTTGTTGTAGCCGTTGTAGTTCTACTGAGTTGTTTACTACAATGTGTTGAAGTGGCGTCGGAACCCATGTGTTGTTGTGGTCAATTATTTTGAGGAAAAGTGGCGAGTACCTCGCAGTATCTGTTGACGCTACCTCCTGCGGCGTTATGATGTTGATTTTACCTATCCTGGCCGAACATCCAGCAGACAGTTCGATTATGCCTTGGTTAGGTAAAAGGGTCATCTCCTCATAGTTTCCGCATATGATATGGGCTGACTTCTTCTCAAATACTTTAAAGAGCCACCGGTTTTTTCCGTTCAGTTGGAGGGTCGGCTTGCTTATCCTTATCTTGAGTCGGTAGCAAACAGATCTTGTTAATTGATCTTTTGACTTCACCCATATTTGTTTTTACTGTTACTACTCGAACTAGCAGTGTTTTGGAACGGGTAATCTCCAGTTACTCGATACACTGGCAAATTTCCCATCAGTTGACTGGCCATTTCCTGTTTATACCTAATGCAGGTAACACATTCGCGTAGATATTGTTTCAATGTGTTCCGCAAGCCAAAAATCCAGAACTCCCTTTGAATAAAGTTCCTCATCAGTTTCAGACCGCCGTGTAGGGTTTCCTTATGGGCGTTGTTTATTATCAGCCAAGCAAACTGTGATTTTCCAAGTATAATTGGGTGTTTCACATTGTATGGCACCATTGCATTTTGAAGACGGCCTCCCACACGTAATACTCCATTTCCATCCAGAAAGGGGTTGAGCGCCTGCAATTTACTCTTTGATTCCAGAGGCTTTCCAGCATTGAGTAAACGAATTTCATGACCAAAATCAATTTGTTGTTGTAATTTTACAACAAATGTTTTAGCCTCCTTTAATTCGTCGACTGTGAGATAAGTCGACTGCTGCTTCTTCCCTCGTAGTTTTGCTATAAAGCGTAATACGTAAGCAATTACGCTTGTTAGCTTATTAATTGATGAATACTTTGTTAGGAGTGGGTTCAGGTAGTTTTCTTTTGTGGTTAGAGTTGCTACTATAACCGATTCTGGGTCTTCAAATTGCGGCCACTGATTTGACTGTTTTGTCAACCACTCAGGTCCCTTCCACCATATGTCGCATGCTGCTAAGTGCTTCGGGGAAATTCCTCTTGAGGCGACGTCTGCTGGGTTGTCTGCTGATCTCACGTATTTACTATTGCTTGTATTTTTGCCAATAGTTTGCTTAATAAGTGAGCTGCACATAGCTCTAATTTTGGTATAGTTTTTTTTTATACCCTGAACCCATTGAAAATGGGAAATCAGGGTATAATGGTTTTGTTGAAATGTATGTAACAGGCAGAAGGAGGCGTGGCAGACCCCATAAAGTATATATATTCGTGATCAGGGCGACGAACTGAGTTGATTTAGCCCTGTCTGTCTGTCTCTGTCTGTCCGTCTGTCCGTCTGTCCGTATGTATGAACGCGTCGATCTCAGAATCTATAAGAGCTAGAGACTTGAAATGAATTTTTATGGAGGTTCCTGTATAGCACGCGCATATCAAGTTTGTTTAAAAAAATCGATAACTTTGATCGTTTTAATGTTATCGATTAAAAACGAAATCGGAAACCAGTTATAAAATTATGTCTAGCACATCTTTAAAGCTAGAGACTCCTTATTTTGTATTTAGTTCAATATGGAGTTTATGCAATTTTGATTTTTGTTATATTTTGGATGCCACGCCCCCTTCGCCCTAAATTTGCAAAAAACCTATTTCAAGTGCTAGAGACTTGTGCTTCGGCAACTACATACATATGATTGACATAATCACGCTGTGAAAGTTTGATTAAGACAGTCCATCTACAAAGGAACTTATTCAACAAATTACTTTCCATAATACTGCTCTTACTGCAGCCCGAGCGCAGTCGCTGCGTAAACTGCGCAGTCAGCAGAGCGCTCGCTTATGCGTGCGTGCGTGTGTGTGTGTGTGTATGTGTGTGTATGTGTGTGCATGTGTTGCTTGTATATATATATGTTAAAAAAGTATAAAATGTTTGGAATATCGGCTCATCCCAGGGTTCAGGGGATCTCCTAGTCGGGTACCACCGACTAGAGCTTTCTTACTTGTTTTTTATTGGGTTCACTTTGCTTTTTGCAGCTAGCAAAGTGATTTTGGCTCCAACCTTTGTATACACCACTGCTGCATACGCCTTTTCTGATGCGTCGCACAACCCATGTAGTTCCGTTGCATCAGTGCTCGATTTTTCAGACCAGCGCGGTATATTAATTTTTGCTAAATCTGGCAATGCGCTTGCGTATTCTTGCCAATAATTGACCAGACTAGGCTCTAGTTCTGCGTCCCAAGTTAGCGGCAGTTTCCACAGTTCCTGTATGAAGCATTTTCCTTGCAATGTAACTGGTGTTAGCCAACCCAGTGGATCAAAGATTCTTGCCAATTGAGATAAAATTAGACGCTTTGTAATGCGCACTAATTTTGGGCAATCGACAACAAATGTGAATATATCCTTTTTGGGGTCCCATTGTAGCTCAAGGGTTTTTATTGACTCGTCCTTGTGAATCATAATTTTTTCTGTTGAGTCGCCATCTTTAATTCCAGCAATGATCCTGTCATCATTTGATACCCATTTTCTCAAATGCATGCCAGCCTTTTCCATTATGCTCCTAAGTGCTGTTTGCGTGTTGATGCAATCGCCTATTGAGTCGCCACCAGTGATGAGGTCATCCATGTAGAAGTCTTCTTTAATTGTTATCATTAGTTGTTTGTTGCCTTGGCAATGTTGATTTGCCAATTCTTGAAGACAGCGGACTGCTAAATATGGCGCAGCTGACGTCCCGTATGTTAGCTTGAACTCCTTGATTGGCATCTTTTGGTCGTCTCTCCAGAGGATGTATTGATATTCCTGATCTTCTTTGGCGATTTTAATCTGACGATACATTTTCTCGATGTCAGCTGTCATTACATATTTCCATTGCCGCCACTTGATCAAAATATCAAAGATATCTTTTTGTATTTTAGGGCCAACTAGCATTACATCATTGAGATAAGTCTCCATTCGAAGTTTTTCTGAAGCGTCAAATACTACCCTCAATTTAGTAGTAAGGCTGTTTGGTCTGATTACCGCTTGATGTGGCATGTAGTATTTGCCTTGGCCAATGGTGTCTACCGGTGCCATATGTCCTAGCTTCAGGTATTGTTCCATAAAGGCACTGTATTCCGTGAAGACTTGCGGATTCTTATTGAATTTGTTCTCCATTTGTAGTAGTCTTGCCATAGCCTGTTTTCGAGAGTTTCCTAACTCGACATTTTTTCGGAATGGTATGGAGACTACTAGCCGGCCTTCTTCATCCCTTGTGGTTGTCTCTTGGAACACCTTTTCGCAATCAGTGTTTTCTTCTGAATCGCTGGTGTCACTTTCAAGTTCCCAGAAGCGCTCGAGGTCGTCCAGGCACATCGTTGTTGCTGCGCTGATTACCTTTTTGCTTGGTGATCTGTTTATGTTGCCGGAGACAATCCATCCTCTGTCTTTTGTCCCAGAGTTTCGTTTATTTTTTTCACTTTTCCCAACATTATTAGGGGTAGTAAATCCACTCCAATGACAACATCAATCCTACTGGGTTCGTTAAAGTGTGGGTCTGCTAGCTCGCAGCCCATCCAATCTTTATTGACATCCATGTCAATTTTCTTGCTCGGTAGAGCTTTCTGAAGTTTAGGCATGACCAGTGCCTGTATTGTGGTCACGAATTTGCTTTTAACTCTTGGTTTTATGGTTAAGCAAACGCTATTTTTTAGAACTTCCACAGTCTGAGAAATTCCCTGAAGTTCCACGTTCCGTTTGATTCGGCGCAGTTTTAGTTGTTGTGCGGCTTCTTCCGATATTAAGGTTCTTTGTGAGCCTCCATCAATAAGAGCCATTAGCTGCTCGTATTTTCCAAATTTATTTTGAATTCGGATGAGCGCAGTTGCCAGCAGCGTATCTTGCCCTTTATTTTCTTTCAGACAATTGCTGCTGACGTTCTCTTTTTTGTTTGCATCCTCGTGAAGCAAACTGTTGTGTGCTTTGGAGCATCGGTTGCAAGTCCAATCCTTTTTGCACTCTTTGAAGCTATGAGTGCCAAGACATTTAAAGCACAGCGCATTTTTGGACACAAATTCCTTGCGCTTTTTAACAGTGTCAGCTCTAAACTTCTGACATCTTATTATTTCATGCCCATCCAGTTGGCAAAAACGGCATCTTTTGTAGCTCGTTTTCTTCGTTTCCATTGACGTATGGACGGCACTCTTTTGCACTGAGTCTATTGAGTTCTATATAGTTGCTCAATAAACTCCAGCACATTGTCCAAGGACTGGATTTCTCTCGCCTTCTTTACATGTTGCTCGTAAAGTTGTAGGACTTCTGTCGAGAAACGTCGCAGCAAAATTTGAGCGAACAAAACATCAGCGTCATTACCCATTTGGCCTTTTTCTTTGACGATGAAGATGCACTCAGTCGCTGTGTCCAAGAACTTGCGGATACTGCCTTCATCATTATTCTTCAGCAGTTCCATGTCCACTAGCTGGTTAACGGCGTTAGCAAATATTTTGCGCTTATTTTCGTAGCGCTTGCATATTAGCTCCCACGCTGCATTATAGCTAGCAGACGATCCAATTAATAAATGGCCTACTACCATTTTGGCTTTTCCTTTGAGGCATGATTTCAGGTAGTTCAGCTTCCTTCTATCGCTGATATCCTTTCTGCTGTGAATTACCTCGGAGAACAACTCGAAGAACGTTGGCCACTCTTTGGAATTTCCATTAAAATGAGGAAGATCTACTTTTGGCAGCTCTGGAACGTCTTCTTTTATGTTGTGCAAGTCACCTATTTTTCTGTTCAGCTTCTTTGTCAGTAGGTTGACATTGCACTCCAGTTCATCGATTTCTTCGATTTCGAAAGCAAATTTTTCGTACTTTGCTTCTAAATCCGTGAGCGTGGACTGGACTTTGTTCCACAGGAAATTTAACTTGTCTTTGTAGTCCAAGATTTCTTCCTGGTTACTGAGCTCAAGGTTGGCATACACCTCTGCAATGTGCTGCCTTACTTTTTGAGCTCTTTTATCTACAAGGTCTACCATCACATCCATTGGGCTGACACTTCGTCGTGAAGACATTTATTCCTGCTGACTGTTTCTTGCCTCGGATGTTTCCGGTTGCATTTGCTTGCTAGATCCTGGTTGGTCGGTGTCCATAGCGTGGTCGGCAACTTCGACCTTCATCAAGGACTCTTTATACGTCCTGATGTTTTCCATTATGGCATCATATATTTTCCCCTTAAAATATTGATGATCGACAGTACCAATTTTTACCAGTGATAAGTGATTGGCAGTGAATTCTGCTGCCAGCTTATCAATCACTGATAATACATCCTTCTTTGCAATGGCCTGCAGGATGTTTTCGTGGATCTTTTATTGCTTCTTTAGCAACTCGACCACTTTTGACGACAGCATCTTGTTAGTTTTGCTGTTGTTGTTGTTGTCTTTGGCTTGACCCGTTGGAGGTTTTTTTGTTTTGATCACCTGGTTGATCGTGCTGTGCCTCTACTCACAGCTTAAATTGGTAAGCCAAAGAGAAACAAGAAAAATTTTGTAAAACACTTTCACACTTCACTAACACTTGTCACAAAAATTATGGTAGACTTTGTAGGTTGGATCGAAGGACCATGAATAGACTTGCTGTGTTGGTGATCAGTAGTATATTAATTTTATTCTTCTGAGCCAGTGCTTTATATACTGACTCATGCATAATTTGAACTCTAAAAATATAGCTTATCTCTTGCTGAGCTTGTGAGGTTCTATATATGTATCTATTCTTATTCTATTGCAGAGTGTGTAAGACTCAGCGTAGATGCTTATTTATTCTTAGTCTATCGCAGAGTTTGTAAGGGTCAGATTAGATGTTCATGTATTCTTAGTCTATCGCAGAGTTCGTAAAGGTCAGCGTAGGTCTTTGTGTACTTAGCATATTTATAGATTCTATGTGACCGTACTTCAACCTAGTCGTTAAGTGCGTAGATGACATGTTTATGATCTTCGGCTATTTCTGTATGTTCATTCCTGAACAAGTTTCATTCTCAATCATTCCAATACTGTCTCTTTCAACAGTTTCATTCTCAATATTATTCAAATCCTCATTACTACTTTCTAACTCAACTGGTACATATCATGAGCATATTTGTCTTTTATATTATTTGTCAATGACCTTAGAATATATCTATCTCAGTCCAACAATTCATCTATTTGTAACGGTCCCCTAAACTTTGGACTTAACTTTGTTTGATGCCTTGCTTCATTCTTTAACAACACAAAATCTCCTACTTCGTATCCAACAACCTTAGCCTTGGTTTTATCAAACCGTTTCTTGCTATATTCTGAAATTATTGCTCTCACTGAAACGTGGCTAAGTCCGAATGTTTATAATAGTGAGATTCTCTCTAATGATTTCACCATTTATAGACACGATCGACTGCTACGTAGAGGTGGTGGTGTCTTGATTGGTGTTAAAACCAATATCCTCTCAGAATCTTTTATTTTTTTCGTTATCTCATGATGCTGAGTGTTGGGCGCAGCAACACCTAGTTTTACTATTTAAGAGAACTTTGCATATCATTAAGAGATTTCGGCAACTTGTGCCGTTTTGCTCTCCGCCCTTTACACGCACATTCGTTCTCACGACGCAGCCGGCTCAAGCCGGCGCTCGTAGATCAATGCGGCAGTGCAATTTGGGAAGTCATACTTAGCTAATCGTTTTTGGGCAGATGCTCGTGCGCAGCAGCTCTGCAGTTACATACATACAAACATATATACGCATAGAACAATAAAATAAACTGTGAACATAGAACAATAAAATAAACTGTGAACATTGAAATAAATAAATTATAAATATATAAAAAAGCTATTCGAAAAATCTCGGTAGCTCAACATTTGGTGACCCCGACGTGATTCTTCTATATATATATATAAATATATATAAGTTCTTGCAAGTTCCGTTTGCGCATAAACCGTTTTATGTCAATTGCTTTGTGCCGCTACTTATTGCATAGTCGTCAGACACACATTCGTTTCGACTTGCAATACAGTGCCGTCCATAAAACAGTACCAGCTATTGTGCGTGCATTAGTCGTAATGCATACAGGCATTCAATAGTGGCGATTTAATAAAGAATTTGTAATAAACTAAGCTCGCGCTCATTCTTCGATTGCAGCGCGCACAAGCTCTGTGTAATTACGCTTGTGCCGTTACTGTTCTCTCGTTGCCATTGCACTCGTTCCGTTCGCCAGCAGTACAGTCGCTTCCATAAAAACCGTGTCGGTGCGCGTTAATTCATACACGTGCATTTACAGACAAACACGTACAGCTATCAACTCATACTTCTGCAGTCATTTGCATACCAACACTTTCAAGCCATACCGTTACTTCTTGTGTGCGACGTCTACTCGTCATGGCGAATTTTGAAGCTAGAACAGTTGCGCCTGAAGAGCGAGTGAGTTTTTATAAGCTCAAGGTTAAATCGGTATTTGAGCGTTTAAAAAGGTTGCAAATTAAAGTTGAAGCGGAGGCGCTTACCGATCACAGTGACAGCACCTTAACAGTTTTATTGGAGCATATTGGAAAATTAAGCAGTTACTTTGGTGAAGCCCACGACCACCTAGAGGAGCTTGATTTTGAAGAGATGCATAGTGACTTGCGCATGGATTTAGATGACTTACTATTGGTCATGCAGTCTTCAATATTGTCGGAAATTCAGAGCCGCAGCAGTCAAGTGCCTCATAGTTCCACGCTTATTAGACCAATGACGCATATGCAGGCTCCCGCTTCTAAACTACATTCCGCACCTGCGCTGCCGCCATTAAAATTACCTACGTTCAGCGGTGGATATGCAAAATGGGCCGATTTCTACTCAATGTTTTCAACAATCATTGATAGTCGACCCGAAGTCAACAACATGGAAAAGCTTCAATATTTACGATCCTGTCTAGAAGGTGCAGCGTTGGACACAGTTCGCTCTCTGGAGATTTCAAACGATAATTATACGGAGACGATAACCTTATTGAAACAAAGATATGATAACCGACGTTTAATTTTCCAGGCACACATCGTAAAGATCTTGGGGCTGAAGAGGGTAGAGAACGGATCTACCAGCAAGTTGCGAGAACTATCGGACAGCTTCAATGTGCATATGCGTGCACTCAGCAGCCTGGGCACAACAGAGCAGATAGCCAGCGCCATGATAGCTCAGGTGCTGCTACAGAAGTTCGATGCGGCCACACAAGCTAAGTGGGAAGAGAAGTTGGAGGATTCAGAGACGGCATCTCGTATACCTACATGCGAAGAAGTTTCTTCATTTCTTGAGCTCCGTTGCCGGACCTTGGAATCGATGGAGTTTGCTATGACGAACTATTCATCCAGCAAGCCTGTGAATAGTAGTAGCAAATTTGTCACCAACAGGTCAGCATTCCATGTAACGGACCACAGCGCACAGAGTTGTGTCTTTTGCAATACACCAGAGCATACTATCTACAAATGCTCAAGATTTGCAAACTTGTCACCTAGTCTACGCCTGAATGAGGTCAAAAGGGCTGGACTATGTTTGAACTGAGTCTGTGGAGTCAAGCATCACACGCTTCTCCACCTCGGCAACTCCAGCACATCACAAGCAGTAGCTCTGTCAAAGCAACATTCATCGTCATCAATGATGCAGGGCATTCCTACGCAACCCCCGGCCCCATCTACTACTCTCCTAGCCCAAGACCTGATCAGCGATGTTGTGCTCCTGGGGACCGCAGTGGTCCTGGTAAAAAATCGGTTTGGTGAATTAGTTCCTTGTCGTGCACTTTTGGATTCAGGCTCACAACTGCATCTTATTACAGCTAGATGCGCCCATCAATTGCAGCTCAAAAGGACAAAGTCATCCTCAGCTGTCTATGGTTTAGGCGACTGCAAGGTGGCCACCGATGGAACTACGGTTTGCGTCACTCTTCGGTCTCACGACACCATGTATGCAAATAGCTTCATAGACACGATAGTCTCGAATGTAACTGGCAGACAGCCCTGTTCTGATGTGAACATAAGTACTTGGAACATACCGCCAAACATAACTCTGGCTGATACAGCTTTTCATATTCTGCAGCGAATAGATTTGCTTATCGGAGCTAGCCTTTTTTATGAGTTGCTGTGTGTGGGTCAAATCAAGTTGCCGCCTGGACTGTCACTTTTACAGAAGACTCGTCTTGGTTGGATTGTGTCTGGAGGCGGAACTCGCAGCCCTAACACCGTGCTCGTGACTTCGAAGGTACCTTCAGAGCCAGATACAGACTCTGGTTCTGACGCCCAGTTGGACAGTCTCGTTCGGCGTTTCTGGGAGGTTGAGAGCTGCAATGACTCCGTCGTAAGGATCAGCAAAGAAGACTTGGACAGCGAGGCACATTTTGTAAGGCATTATACTCGAGTAGCCAATGGCCAATACTCAGTGCGCTTGCCTGTCAAGCTTAATTGTGAGCTTCTCGGTGAGTCTTATCAGCAGGCGCGGCGCAGATTTCTCAATTTGGAGAGGAAATTAAGTCGCTTTCCTCATATAAAGACTCAATACTCAGCATTCATGAAAGAGTACTCTGAGCTGGGTCACATGTCGCGTGTTCCGCGCGAATTGTTTCAACACTGCAGATATTTTCTTCCGCATCACTGCGTCCTGAAGGAAGACAGTACAACCACTAAGCTTCGTGTCGTTTTTGATGGGTCAGCTGCTACATCAAGTGGCTACTCACTAAATGAAGTTCTAATGTCAGGTCCTGTCATTCAGCCGAAGATGATCAACATATTATTGCGTTTCCGAGCCTATCCAGCTGCACTCACCGGAGATATCTGCAAGATGTATCGCTGCGTGAAGGTGCCTGAACCGGACAGCTATCTACAATGTATTCTTTGGAGAAATTCACCTGACGATGAGTTAGAAGTGTTTAAGTTGGACACTGTAACTTATGGAACGAAACCGGCTTCATTCTTATCGGTGCGTGCCATGCACCAACTCGCCATAGATGAACGAGATGCGTTCCCACTCGGCTCAGAGGTGTTGCTTCGCGATTTTTATGTCGACGATTTGATCTCTGGAGGAAAATCAGTCGAAGAAGCAAGGCGTGTCATGCAGGAGACCACTGGAATTTTGGCAGGTGGAGGATTCAAATTAAGGAAGTGGTGTTCAAGCCGTTCAAGACGTTCTGTGCTTTCGTCCATTGCTCGGTTCTACGACCCCCTTGGACTGGTCGGCCCAGTAATAACAAAGGCAAAAATATTCTTACAGCAGCTGTGGAGGCATAAGCTTAATTGGGACGAGAGTCTTCCTTCGGCACTTCATACCGCATGGCTTGACATTTGCAGTAACTTTGGCAGCGGCCTTAGGACTGCATTCCCCAGGCTGGTGATAGTTCCAGGACAGAAGGTAGAGGTCCATGGATTCTGTGATGCCAGCATCGACGCTTATGGAGCCTGTATTTACATCGTATCCAAGGGGCAACCTGGCATTAGCAGGTTACTTTGCTCAAAGTCTCGAGTCTCTCCCTTAAAGACGCTTACGGTTCCGAAGCTGGAATTATGTGGAGCAGAGTTACTAGCACGTCTGATGGATGAAGTAGCTGGCTAAGGCATTTTCACAGGTCAGTTTCACTGCTGGTGTGACTCTACTGTCGCATTATCCTGGATCAATGACGAACCCGGACGCTTCAATGTATTTGTTGCAAATCGCATCGCCACGATACAGGATCTCACATCTACAATGGAGTGGCACTACGTACCTACTGAGTTAAATCCCGCTGATATATTATCTCGTGGCTCACTGCCCATTGAGTTGAACGCATCATCTCTTTGGTTTAGCGGTCCTAACTTCATTTCTAAACCCAGATCGCAGTGGCCAGTCGCGGTGTTTCCAGAGAAAACTTCAGTGGAGCGTCGGAAGACTGCTCTTCTCGTAGGGCGGGCAGTCTGCGACGCCTCTATGGATTGCAAGTATGCGCTCTTTTAGTCGTCTGCAGCGTATCTTTGCATATATAGCGAAGTTTATTCATAAAGTTCGTGGTCCAGGACTCACTATCAGAGACATCCGAACCGGCACCCATATACTGTTGCGGGTGATTCAACGAGCTCATCTTTGGGAAGAAATAAACACACTTCAAACTAAAGGAACTGTTTCATCATCCAGCAGTCTTGCCTCCTTGTGGCCATTCTTTGACGAATTTGGGCTGCTACGTGTGGATGGTCGTCTCAAAAACTCTACATTGAACTTCGATAGTCGCCATCCAATCATCTTACCCAGAAGTCATCCAGTAACTCGGGCCATTATCATGCATTACCATCAGAGGAACCTCCACGCAGGGCCCCGAGCAGTGCTAGCGTTGGTTCGATCCCAGTATTGGCCAATTGGTGGCAGAAAAACTGTAACTAGCGTGATTCATAAATGCGTGATATGCTTTCGGGCCAAACCGCGACTAGTAGAGCACATAATGGCAGATCTTCCCAAGGATCGCGTCGAAGGCTGTCGTGCGTTTTGGGTCACTGGAATCGATTTTTGCGGACCTTTCTTTTACAAGCCTGAGGCACGAAATAAGGCTCCTGTAAAATGTTACGTCTGTGTTTTTATCTGTTTTGCTACGAAGGCTATATGGTTGGAACTGGTCAAGGACTTAACCACTACTGCATTTCTGCATGCTCTACAGCGGTTCATATGCACTAGAGGAAAGCCAAGTCAAATTTGGTCTGACAATGCCACCAATTTTCTTGGTGCCCGCAACCAGCTTCAGGAGTTGAAACGTCTGTTTCTGTCAGATGCTCATCAGAATGCAGTGAAGGACTTCTGTCTAGCTGACTCCATAGAATGGCATTTCATCCCTCCACGATCTCCTCACTTTGGTGGTTTGTGGGAGGCTGCAGTGAAGACAGCGAAACATCATTTTTACCGAGCTGCTGGTCCTGCTATCCTGGCCTATGATGAGCTTCGCACGTTGGTCTGCAATATCGCGGCTGTTATTAATTCTCGAGCTTTAGTTTCGATTTCAGAGCATCCAGCAGATTTAGACGTATTGACGCCTGCGCATTTCCTTAATGGCGGCCCTCCTTCATCCTTCAGTGAGCCTAACCTTACAGGGCTCAAATTTAATCGTTTGGATGCCTGGCAGCGTGTGAGCTGTCTTCAGCAGGTATTCTGGACACGCTGGCGAGAGGAGTACTTGAACCTTTTGCAGCAGCGAGCAAAATGGAGAGTATCTCAACCTGGCTTATCGGTTGGTGATGTGGTTCTCGTAAAGGACGAGAATCTGCCACCGCTGAAGTGGCCGTTGGCCAGGATAGTCGAACTCATTCCTGGAAGCGACGGCGTCGCAAGAGTCGCCGTACTTAAAACGGAGGCTGGCGAAATTAGAAGAGCTACAAACAAGCTGTGTCTGCTGCCCATTAAAGATTCTGTTAAAGCCTAGGCTTCAACGGGGGGAGGATGTTGGGCGCAGCAACACCTAGTTTTACTATTTAAGAGAACTTTGCATATCATTAAGAGATTTCGGCAACTTGTGCCGTTTTGCTCTCCGCCCTTTACACGCACATTCGTTCTCACGACGCAGCCGGCTCAAGCCGGCGCTCGTAGATCAATGCGGCAGTGCAATTTGGGAAGTCATACTTAGCTAATCGTTTTTGGGCAGATGCTCGTGCGCAGCAGCTCTGCAGTTACATACATACAAACATATATACGCATAGAACAATAAAATAAACTGTGAACATAGAACAATAAAATAAACTGTGAACATTGAAATAAATAAATTATAAATATATAAAAAAGCTATTCGAAAAATCTCGGTAGCTCAACACTGAGATTATTGGAGTTAAAATAACTCTTCCATCGTATTCCCTATTTATTACTTGTTCATATATCCCTCCCTCTTCTGATGTTCAAGTTTATGCTCAACATATAACTTGCATTAAAGAAATTTATGGACATGTTAATGATAACGATATGTTTCTTGTGTTGGGTGACTTTAATATACCTAACACTTCTTGGTCCTCCAGTCCCAACTCTAGTTTTCTTATTCCTACATTAGATCATTACCTTTTCAATGAATTATTCTCGCTTTCTATGTTTCAGATGAACTCTATTTCTAATCATCTGAATCGTTCACTTGATCTAGTTTTTATTAATGATGACTCTAGCATTACTGTCTCTAGATCATCACCTTTTTGTATACCTGAGGATATACATCATCCCACTTTGGAGGTACAATTTTCCATAAGTACTCCTCCAGTTTTCACACCTAAAATTTTAAAACAACGTCGTTGTTCTAATAAGTGCAATTTTGTTTTGCTTAATCAGTTGACATTAATTTGGCAACAACTTTTTTCTATAACACTTTAAATTCTCTTTTAGATGAGCGTGTTCCTATGAGTCTCCCTATGCCCGTTTCTAATAAAGCCCCCTGGTTTACTCAGACTCTTTCTAATTTAAAAAATATTAAGTCTAAATATTTTAAAAAATTTAAAAAGTCTGGTTCGAATGTAGACTGGTCTAAATATTCCATAGCCAAGTCGAATTTTAATATTTTAAATTCTCGGTGTTATGAGAATTACCTTTTCCGTTGCAAAAGGGAGTTTGTTCGTGATCCTAAGAAATTCTATTCATTCGTAAACATGAAGCGTAACTCTTCTAGTTTACCTTCCTCATTTTTCTTTGGATTAGACAAAACTTGTAATGATCATGATTCCTCCGATCTTTTTGCAGATTTTTTCCAATCCACTTACTCCTCAGTAGATCCCTATACCCTTACTTAATTTCTACAACTAATATTATTAATGCTTCTAAAGTTTCCCCAGCTTCTCTGATTTCAGCCATTCGGTCATTGAAATCATCTTTTTCTCCTGGATCTGATAATATTCCCAGTTGTGTAATTAAAGAATGTAGTGGTTCGCTTCAGACACCATTACTAAAACTATTTAATTTGTCGCTGGAAACCTCTGTTTTTCCGTCTATTTGGAAAGAGTCTTTCATCATCCCTCTATATAAAAAAGGTGGGAGGTCTGACATTTATAATTATAGAGGTATTGCAAAACTATCTGCTATTCCGAAATTATTTGAAAAAGTAATATCATCTACCTTACAACATTTTTGTAAATCGATTATTTCACCATCGCAGCATGGTTTTGTTCGAAATCGATCTACTTCCACTAATCTATTAGAATTTACTTCCCTAGTCAATGACAGTTTTTTAAATAAAATGCAAACTGATGTTATATATACTGATTTCAGTAAAGCATTTGACTCAGTACACCACGATATACTACTTCAAAAGCTTGATCACTTAGGATTTTCCCCTAAGCTTCTTTCTTGAATTTCATCCTATTTAAAACGCAGAACCCAAAGAGTTGTGTTGAGAACAGCTTTTTCGAAACTTGTTTTCGTTTCGTCGGGTGTACCTCAGGGTAGTCATATGGGTCCGTTGCTTTTTTCCCTATTTATAAATGACCTTCCAAACCGTATATTGAATTCAAAGATATT